>NJDC01000699.1:0-25910 GCA_002245475.1 Calephelis virginiensis | reverse complement strand
GTAGTTCTTTTTTTGTGTGATAGGTCAGTGAACAAACACAGGTAGTAAGAAGACAGAAACACACAGTGGTGACATATAGACACCATAGATGTCACAGGTGCATCGATGTCAAGTGGCTGGAGTTTAGGCCTTACTCTTTGGACTTTAAACCAACATAGTCATTATGGCAACAGGGATGAGTATGGCAGTGAATCTCTATCCGTGCAAGTATCTGCACAGCACTCTCTCACTAGTGGTGTTGTTGCTAATGACCCGTAAAATACATGCTTGCCTTTTACAAGCTACCAAGCTATGGGGCAGGTTGCATATTCTACACAGATGACTTTTTAATATGATATTGGAAGGCAAACAAGCAGAGAGATTTCCTGATGGAAAGAAATTCATGCCGCCTAGAGACACCAAAGGTGGTAATGGTGCATTGCCAACCTGAGGCCGGAATGTTAGCCCTCGAGCAAAAGTAAGTTTACCGGATAGCTTGCCCTCCGTACCGGAACCGTCATGACGTTATGGCGGCAGGAATAGGTAAGGCGGTGGTACCAATCCGAGCGAGTTGCTGCTAAGCTGTACCACCTAGTCAGATGTCACGGTATAAGTAACGGTGAGCCTATGCTCGCTTTTTACGAGCTGCCTGGCCAGGAAGGCAGATGGTCTATTCTACAAAGGTATGATAATGATATAAGGTATATGATATAAGATAGATGCTGTACTTTTGGGCTGCAAACAGTAGTTACAGTTATAAAAAGTGATTGTAAATAATGAGGCTTACATTTAAATGGGAAGGGAACCGAAATAATGGTTTTTGAAAGAGATACAGTCAGGACGGATATAAGAGTTGTAGTTGATAATGTAGTGCTGGAACAAGGAAATGAAATTGTGTATCTTTTTTGACCTTTTAGCAGGGATTGAAGGTACATCGCGGATGTAGAATGAGGAGTGTTACATGGAATAGCGTGAATGGAGCTATGGGTAAGCTACTTCAAAGTGAGGTTTTAAGTCAATTTGTATAATTCTGTATTCATTTCAACGTATGGAAGTAAGGGTTGGATATATCAGAAAAAACATGAAATTAAGATAGATGCGATCGAAATGAGTTCGCTACAAAAATCTGTGTTGTATCTGAACACATTCGTAACAGTGAGATCCAAGAAAGAGAAGGATTGAAAGAAAGCATTGGTGCTAAAATCAAAAAGGACATACTCTGCTGGTTTGGTTTTTTTTATGTTGTAGGAAGGCAAACAAGCAGACGGATTTCCTGATGGTAAGAAATTCACGCCGCCTGAGACACCAAAGATTGTAATGGTGCGTTGCCAACCTGAGGTCAGGATGTTAGGCCTCGAGAAAAAGTAAGTTTACCGGCTACCTTACCCTCCGAATCGGAACAGGTCAAGACGTTATGGCGGCAGGAATATGTAAGGCGGTGGTACCAATCCGAACGAGTCGCTGCTAAACTCTATCTCCTAGTCAGATATCACGATAACACATTCGTAACATTAAGATCCAAGAAAGAGAAGGATTGAAAGAAAGCATCGGTACTAAAATCAGAATGGACATCCTCTGCTGGTTTGGTTTTTTTTTGTTTGCCAAAGAATGAAAGATTGACAAAGCAGATGTGCAATACGAATGTTGACGGATGTAAATACTCGAAGAGACCTAGGTTGAGATTCCACGATCAAATGGCTTGGATATTGTATTGGGTATTGGGGCATATATCCGAGGGTGGTGTTAAGAGTCTCCGAAACTGGCACGTTTGTTTGAAAATGGTAATGAATGTGGAGGGATCTAGATGGGTCTGCAAGGATCATGAGATTTGGCACTTGGTACTCTCTGGCTGCCTCGCAAAGGACTTGTCGTGAATGCTATATGTTCCGGCGAACTTTGTTCCGCCCACTTTGTTCAGTTTGTACAGGAAAAACTAAAATGTCATTTTTCCTAGTTGCCTCGCTGTTGTAAGGGATAAAATGTACCCCATGTCCTTCTCCCAGTTCTAAGCTACCTCTCTATCAATTGTCAGCCTTATCGGTTTAACTATAACGAATTTCTTTTATATATACGATTCATCTTTTAATATTTTTTTTTGTTTTTATTGTTTTTAAGTTGTATTGTGCTATGCGGAGCGAAGAAAAATCTAACGAATAAAAATCCATGAAAAATTATCCAGCGGATCCCGAGTTATAAGTGTTGTAACGAACCAGACTTTCTTTTATATATATATATAGATTTAAATAGATAACCGTGGGACAATTGTGTAACGTTAAAACGCGGACATAGTCACAGACAACATATAGTTTTTCAACAAAAGTAAAAGTAAAGTAAAGTATCTTCACGCCCATATCCCTGAAGAGGTAGGCAGAGGCACAACCAGAGCACCCACGACTAGCCGAAGACACTAAGTCCCACAATGTGATAGGTGGCCTATCGCCAATCAAACCCATATCCAATCCCGAGCAATGTTTTTTTATTAGGAAATTGGAAAAACCCAATTTTCTTTTAGTTGCCCGACCCGGCAATCGAACCCTGGATCCCATGCAGTCAAGTCCGACAACTGAACCGCTAGACCACAGAGGCGATTTCACAAAAATGGTACATAAACAACCTTGTTAATATTTTAATGAAGAAAACAACATCAAACGCAACAATAAGGCTGGAGGTCCCTTAATTTGTTTTCCTTGACCTTTTTAAAAGCTCGTAATTACATATTATGGAATCTTGGGTTAAGAATTATAATTTCTCTTTATTAGGAGAACAATATTAACATTTTTCGTGTAAAAGTACATCTTATTTAGTATCTTCACGCTCATATCTCCGAAGAGGTAGGCAGAAGCACAACCAGGGCACCCACGAAGAACTAAGTTTTACGACTAGATTATTCTTAATATTCAATCCGGGTTCGAATCCCGGGTCGGGCAACAAAAAGGAAATTAGGTTTTTCCCATTTTCTAATAAAAAAAAAGTTGCTCGGGATTGGATAAGTGCCCGGCTGGCGATAGGCTTTGCACCTATCACATTGTGGGACTTAGTGTCTTCGGCTCGTCGTGGGTGCCCTGGTTGTGCCTCTGCCTACCCCCTCGGGGATATGGGTGTGAAGATGCTTAGCATTCAAAATTATTTTATTATTATCGTTTATTATTCACAAAACATTAATGCATGATTCGAAATTTAAAAAGATGGAAATAATACAAAAGAAAAAAACACGATTACACAAAGGTAAAGAAAAATTATAATTGGCCAATTGTGACACGATAGGTAGCAATTTTAAAAACATTGAAGAAAATTTTTTTTAAAGAAGAAAAAGCCATAATAATAAGCATGTAATGTTATTTTAGCTTGGATACATCGTTTGCTTCCTTGGTCTAGCAGTCCTGTGTTGCATGATGTTTCAATCCCTGGGTGGATTTGAGCCCACTTGGCGATAGGCTTGCCACCTATTGCAGTGAGGGACTCAGTATACTCGGCTAGTTGTGGATTTTAGTACTTCATTACATAGTATGAAACACAATCGCTTTCTCTGTCCATACGTCCCTTTATACGCTTAAATGTTTAAAACTACGCAAGGGATTTTGATGCGGATTTTTTCAATAGATAAAGTGATTGAAGAGGAAGGTTTATATGTATATTTCATAACCATGCGAAGCCGAGGCGGGCTGCTAGTTCCTAATAAATTGCATAACTAAGAATGATGAGATATATCTATATACTCGTAGTACGATATTTATCTTTACTGTCATTTGATTGAAATTTAATTTCATTATTGATAGTAAAGACAACATAACGTAAATATCCACAGAGACAGCACATTTCGTATTCTATTTGAATAATAATATTATTGTCTACTAGCAAACTAATATCAGACAAGAACATTCGTAAATTTGTTCGTGCAAGAATAATATTATAATATTTTAAGTTAGAAGTATCAGCACGTAAACAACCTTTGGTCGATTCAGTAAACTTTAAGTTTATTATTAGCAGATAATTTCGATAACCTATTTACTACTCGAGTTTTCTTACTAAGATATTTTGTTAATATTGTATTATTTTAAAAAGTTTCTTATAAACATCAGCCGTCTTATTTGTAAACATGGACTAACGAAGGAATAAAATTAAGTTGATATTATAGTCTGTACATCACGTTCTTTTTCTTTCTTTCTTTAAGTTTTGGCCATTACGTTAGTATTTAGCCATTAGTCAAGTAGATATTTGCATCAAATTTTATATCAATTTCAATTAATTTTAATTAGTCATCAGTCGTAAGTCGTCAATAAGTCATGTCAGGCTCTTGGGTGAAGCGGTGGCCTTTCCACACAAGCTCATGTAACGAGATTTGGCGGCAACGAGAAAATATACGATACGCTTTCTTTATGATTATTTCATTTGTGCACTTTTACTGAACAAAATTGTACAAAATGCCACCAAAATTGACTAATTTCAGTCAATATTAACACGAAATTCAATAATTATGAAAAAACTTCGACCATCTTTTCTCTCGATGGCGCCAAAACTCCTACATCACATTCTAATAAAGACTATAATACCAAGTTAAGCCTTGGCGTACTTTGCGCCGTGAGACGTTACGTTACGTTTTAATAAGATACTTTTCAGACGCTTCGGATTTTCACTTTTTAATCTTTTTACACTTGACGCTTTTTTTTTAATTGGATAACCTAATCTAAATCTAAGTGAAATGATTAATTATGTAATAACAACTCTATCTTCAAAATACATTCGGATTTCCGAAGTTTGACGAATATAGTCGAAGCGCATAATTTAAATAGTACTACTGTAATAGTGACTCAACTATAAAAGATGATATGCTATCGCTGACTTTTTTAACAGGATTTTTACAGAAAACAATTTTGTGATAGGTGATTTTTGTGTAACTTTAACAGTTTACGCAGCACACGCGACGGATGATGGGTTTGGCGCCCGATTCTGACCACTACAATCTTCCTTTTTTTACAAATACTGCATGATCCTAGGCAAAAAAACACATTCTAAGATTCCGTTACCTAAATATGTGGACATCATGCACGGTTACGTATTTAAGTAGCCTTATCTCTTATCTTAGGAGTTGGTTGATGGATCTCAGTTTAAAAGTTATCGTATTAGGTACGACTATGTTTCGTAGTCTTTGCAGTTCTTCTAAAGAACAAAAAAGAGAATTGTTGTAAGTTTACTTGTTTATTTATGTGTGTTTTTCTGTGGCATCTTAACTCTTATACAATTGTCATGTGTAGTATCAACCTCCAACGTAAAATAAGAGGGTTATACTAACTCCCGATGGAAAACGAGATGTGTTATAATTTGGACTGTGTGTCTGTGTAAACGAGAGGTAAGTTTCACGTGTCTGTGTTAGTATTTGTGGTATCATAACTTTTAAACAGATGGACCGCTTTCGATATAGTTTTCTTTATTTGAAAGCGTCCCTGTGTTGCTCCGGGCTTCTTTGCAGAATAGACCATCTCTGCGTGCCAAGCAACTCATAAAAGTCGAGCATAAGCTTACCGTCACTAACACTATGATAGCTTACTAGGTGGTAGAATTTCTCAGCGACTCGTCAGAATTGGTAACACCGCCTTACCTATTCCTGCCACCATAACGTCAGAGCTTGCCGTTGACGAGTTTCGGTTCGGAGGTTCGGTAGCCGGTAAACTTATTTTTGCTCGCAGTCTAAGATTCCGGCCTCAAGTTGGCAACGTACCATTACCATCTTTGATGTCTCTAGGCGACGTGAATTTCTTACCACCAGGAAATCCGTCTGCTTGTTTGTTGTCCAATAAAAAAAATGCGATCGAAATGATTAAAGACTATTGTGTTAGTTATAGTCAGAAGGTTTGTAGGAAGAGAAAAACGTTGCTTCGGATTGGATATGTGCCCGGTTGGTGATAGGCTTGCCACCTGATAGATTTGGCGGCAACGAGGAAATACACGATACGCTTTTTCTTCATGATTATTTCATTTGTTCACTTTCACTGAACAAAATTGTACAAAATGCCACCAAAATTAACTAAATTCACTCAATATAAACACGAAATTCAATAATTATGGAAAAACTTCGACCATCTATTCTCTCGATGGCGCCAAAACTCATTCAGCTAGCTATTAGTTTACAACCGGTCAACCGTGAAAGTGTTTATAAAAAATAAGTATTCCTCAATTTAACTGGGATTTCAATGAAAGATCTAGACGTGGTGGCAACGGAACCACCTTGGAAGTACGCTCTTTCAAATAAAAAATCTGAAATCGGTTCACAAATGACAGACAACTCGATCAGATGTAACAACGATACACCAAGTTTGGGAGTCGGACATGTAACCTCCTACTTTTTTCGAAGTTGATTAACATTACTTTCCCGGCTTATTAACAATCTGGCGGCTAGTTTGAGAAAATCTTTATATATAAATTAAAATTGTATTTTTTGCATAGTATGTAAAAGTAGTAAATGTTTAAGAATTTAGGAATAGTTTAATATCTCATAAACTATTACCTATGTGACACATAATTAATTTTCGATAAATCGGTAACTTTGTCAACCTTGTTATTTATTTATCTTTTCTTTCTACTGAAACAAAAAGATAAATAAACGAATAAATGAACTAGACATACATGTAAAAATATGACGTACGGTAGCATTTTTTACAAACCTTTGTGGTTTTTAAATGCTACTTCAACTTAATATTGTATTATATGTTTAGTCAGTAAATAAATAAAATAAAACATATAAATGGCATAATTATTGTTTTGTGATGATATATTGTAATATACTACATATGTACTAGCGTACCCTTCATCAGCGTGATTTTTTTTTTCTTTCATGCTCATTCCATCCATTTTTTTAAAAAAGCAGACTATGATTGAACTCAGGTTTTCCACTACATAATAAGAAATGTAATTAAAATCAGTCTGGTGGTTTAATCATGAATGTGTAACAGAATTTCCCCCTGTTGGTCCGGGCTACTTATCAAGCAGCTCCTTAAGCTTAACGTCATTAACACCGTGATATCCTACTAGATGGTAGAGTTTCGCCCGGATTAGTACCACCGCCTTACCTATTCCTGTCGCCATAACGTCCAAACCTTGCCGTTGACGTGTTCCGGTTCGGAGAGTAAGGTAGCCGGTAAACTTACTTTTGGTCTAGGCCCAACATCCCAGCCTCAGGTTGACAACGCACCATTACCAATTTGGTGTCTCTAGGCAGCGTGAATTTCTTACCATCAGAAAATCTGTCTGCTTGTTTGCCAACCATTATTATAAAAAAAGACAGACAGACGAAAAACTATCACATTAATAACATAAGTATGGGTATACAACTCCAACTGTATCGTTTCAAATGTTTCCATCATGCTCATGAAATGTTAGACATTAAGATAATTTGTGAATGTTTATTTGGAAATAGATATTGTGACTCCAAACTGTAAACAGCTAAAAGCACTTTATCTAGACAACTATTGGTAGTAATGGTCTGTTTACTTCACACATGCACCATATATCACAATGTTATTTAATGGTACAACCAGGGTACCCACGACTAGCCGAAGATACTAAGTCCAACAATGTGATAGGTGGCAAGCCTATCGCCAACCGGGCACATATCCTATCCCGAGCAACATTTTTAATTATTAGAAAATTGGAAAAAACCCAATTTTCTTTTGTTGCCCGACCCGGGACTTGAACCCGGGACCTCATGCAATCAAGTCCAACAACTGAACCGCTAGACCACAGAGGCGACCTCTACCTCCTGCCTACCTCTTCGGGGATATGGGCGTGAAGATACTTTTTTTTTATTTAATGGTGAGTGTAGTTTTTGGCACATTTCCGGAACACAGTCACATTTTACCGGACTTTAAAAAGGCGGGGTCTAGCCGTCCAAATGTTGGACTTGACTTTATGGGGTCTCAGCTTCGAATCTCGAACAAAAGAAAAATAAAACAATTCTAATTTGCTTATAAAAAATGATGTTGTTCGAAACTGGATATGTGCCTGGTTAGCGATATGTTTGCCACTTGCGATTGTGGGACTTAGTGTCTTCGGCTAGTCGTGGGTGCCCTGGATGTGTCTCTGCCTACCTCTTTGGGTATTTGGGCGTGAAGGTAGATTTATTTCTTTTTGTATATGTTATTTGATTTCTCCATTTTTAACCGATTTTATAAATTCTTTTATTTGAAAGAGCGTACTTTCAAACTCCAATTGGTACCAAGTCCGGATCTGATGATGGGATCCGAGGGAGATCGAGGAAAGTTAAGTATTTTTTTTATTTTTTTGGGATTATATTATTCTTAATTATAATTCATATATAAGTTGTAGCCTATATGTTTTTCGGATGTATAAACTATATTCCTTTAAAATTTCATCTGAATCTGTTCAGCAGTTAGTGTGTGAAAGAGTAACAAACATCCATCCATGCTCAAAAACTTTCGCGTTAATAATATTAGAAGAATAATGTGGTCTATATATCTTTGATCTCTCCTCGATTTTGCGGCAAGCGATCTATTTTCTATTGACCGTCATTACTTTTAAATGGTTTATGTCTTTAAAGTAAGGATTTCGGAAATATAAAGGCAATAATTTTCCTGTTGATAAGAATGATAAAGGCAAAATATTTTTAGCTTAAATTTTTTAAAAAAGTCGACTTTAGCAAATAGGTCAGGAATCATAATCTGCTGATGGTAGGAGACAACCGTGGCCTATACATACCATAGATGTTACAGGTGCGTCACTATCATGGGCCCGGGATGTTAGGCTTAAAGTGCAAGTCAAAAGTACAAGTAAAGTGTGTGTTACCCTATCCGGGCAAGTTTCTGCACAGCAATCTTCCATCAGTGCTATTGTTGGTACTGACCTTTATTTAAACCAGTGTTCGCCTCTTCACAGCTACCTGGCAGAGAGGCAGACGATCTATTCTACTGAACGGATCTCTGAACTCCTGGATCATAACGGGTAAACTAAACTAAAGACAAATGATGGAAAACTATTCCCCTTGTTGGTCCCAGCTCCTTTGCAGAATAGACCATCTGTTTTCCTGCACGACGGCTCGTAAAAGGCGAGCATAGGCTTACCGTTACTATCACCGTGACATCCTACTAGGTGGTAGAGTTTTGCAGCGACTCGCCCGGATTGGTACCACTGCCTTACCTATTCCTGCCACCATAACGTCCAATGCTATTCTGCAAAGGAGCCTGGACCAACACGGGGGTGTAAATACACCAAGGGGGTATAATACGTCGCCAGTGAAAAAAGTAAACTCGGATCACATATTTTAATAATTAACAACTGATCTAAGACCGTTACTACTCGACTGGCATTTATTAGAGAGATATTCATTTATACCGTCACTAGATGTTGGAGGTAGACTAGCACATCCAGCCACTCCACAACACCTCGTTCACAGGACGGAACCTATAACATCTATGGTCACAGTTGTCTCTTTCCTATATTATTGTGCTTGCTAGCTATCATTCTCATAAAAATGATTCGCGTGCAGTAAAACTCCAAAAAAACCATTTTCAACTAATTTCGAGATTGGATAATTGTTTTTTTGAAAGAAGTATCACGCCCGTATCCCAGTAGTAGTATGCAGAGACACAACCAGGGCACAAACGATAAGCCGAAGACACAGAAGTCCCACAATGTAATAGGTGGCAAGCCTATCGCTAACCGGGCACATATCCAATCCCGGTCAACATTATTTTTATAAGAAAATTGAAAATTTATAATTTCTTATAAAAATAATGTTGCCCGACACAGGGATCGAAACCGGGACCTCAATAAGTCAAGTCTGATGCCAGACCGCTACACCTAGAACGATTTTGAATGATTTTATGGTTGTCTCATATCATGACATATCTTTAAAAAATAACTATCCCATTCATTTTGTTATTGGTCGAGTAATCGAGTAACAAATATACAGTCAAATTGGGAACTTCCTCTTTTTTAGAGTCGATTAAAAAAAATGTCACTTACCATCATAAGTCCACCGAGAATGATGTCACCCTCAAGCACTGCCGCGTGTTTCACGGGCCAAGTACTCTCATTCTCCGCCTTCTTGTTGTTGACTAACCTGGGCTCTCTACCACCAACGTTGTATCCACTAGTAACATTTTTAGACATGCCACTTTTTTGTCTTCGAGCGCTTTTATTTTTTACCTTACTTTTAACTGGCCTTGAGGTTGTAGTTTTAACTTTTATTTCGATAGATGGCGTTATATGTAGCTTAGTTGTGGCAGAATCTGTATCTATTGGTTTTGGTGTTGTAGTTTTAATTTTATTTTTTTTAATTGACGTTGTATAGCGAATAGTTGTTGATTCTTTATCTATCATTGTGTATTTTGTTGTTGGTATCGGTGTGACGTTGATGGTCTTCCACACTTCCGTTGAGGAGACGGTGGTAGTGTTGGAGTATAAGGTGGTAGGTCCGCTGAACGCCATGGAGGCGGCTACTTGCGGTTCCATGAATATTATATCGCCACGGTAAGGTGCCGCGCTTGGAGAGATGGACTTGTGACGTGGTTTGGTCTTGAATATCTTAGAAATATCGAATGTACTAATTAGTGGATAGGATGCCCGCTTGAGCCTTGTCGTTGGACCCTGGAGGAGGTTGTCCATCCTTGCGGTGGAGTTGTTGGCGTGAGTGACCGCCGGCAGCGCGAGCATCATCAGCGCCAGCACGGCTGCACGCCTCATGGTCATCCTACACTTTCATTATAAACTCAACTTTTTTCACTTTTACATCAAACTGATACATATTAGTATACATGTAATAATTGTTACTCTTTTGTAAATAGCACTTTTTATATTTTATAGGTGAATTTTAGCATACAACTAGCTATCAATGGAAATAATATTTTTATCTTATTTTCAATGGTTGTTCTGCTATTCGAGGTTGAGACGAACACAATATACTAAACCGAACTCATGTTACACAACTGTTATAAAGAGATAATTATAGATTAAAAATGATTGGCGTTTCGGAAACTGTAAATGTAATTTGAATCTTTTTAGCAGTTCTCGAGTTGTAGGTGATGTAATAAAGTTGACTTTTATTTAAAATTTTTAGATCATTTTGAAAAGTTATAAGTTGATTAACGAATTTTCACTTTATTATGTACCAAAATTTACAAAAATTGAAATTCTTTTACTTATGAATATTACCTTAGGACATTTTTTCTTTTTTTGGAAAAAAAACTTTATTATGCGCCAAAATGTACGAAAATAGACACTATACTTTTTTTTTAATTTTTCTTGCGGTGGAATAAAACTTTCTTATGCACCAAAATTTACAAAAATTGACACTTTTTTGCTTATAAATATTATCTTAGGACATTTTTTCTTAATTTGGAAAAAAAAATATTGCTTATAGATATTTTTCTTATATTGGAATAAAAATTGATTATACACCAAAATTTATAAAAAACATACTCTTATGTATATTAATTTTCGATATTTTTCTTGTTTTGGAATAAAACTGAAGTACGCACCCAATTAAACAAAAATACATAGACACTTTTTCACTTAGAAGTATTATTTTTTAGATATGTGTCCTATTTTTGAATAAGACAATTTTATTACGCACCAAAATTAAAAAAAAAACACATACTTTTTCACTTATGAGTATTATTTTTCGACATTTTTCTTGTCTTGGAATAAAATTTTATCATACACCAAAATTTACAAATATACACTCTTTCCCTTTTGAATATTATGTTTAGATATTTTCCTATTTTTGAATAAAACTTTATTATGCGCCAAACTTTACAAAAATAGACACCGTTTCCGACTTGATCATACACTAAAATTTACAAATATATCATCATTATATGAGTATCATCATTAGATAATTTTCTTATTTTGGAATAAAACTTTGTTAAGCGCCAAAATTTGCAAGAATAGACACTTCTTTACTTTTGAATATTATCTTTAGATATTTTTCTTACTTTGGAATTAAACTTTATTATGCATCCAAAACTTCCAAAAATAGACATTCTTTCGCTTAGGAATATTATTTTTAGATATTTTTCTTATATTGGAATAAAGCTTAATAATGCACGAAAATATACAAAAATAGACACTTTTGCATATAAGAGTTTATAATAGGCGTTATATTTAGGCATTTTTCTTGTTTTGGAATAAGACTTTATAATTTATCAAAATTTACAAAATGGACAGTCCTTCACTTATAATTATTATGTTTAAATATTTTTCTTGTTTTAGTGTAAATCTTGATTATGCACCGAAATTTACAAACGCAGACACTTATGAATATCATCTTCAAATATTGTTCTTATTTTGAAATAAAAGAGATATATTGCATACCCAAATTTTGAAATGTCGGTTAATTACTTAATTCATTGACCAACCAATTTAATGCCATGTAAAGTAATGTGTAAGTATAGGTTAATCCAATCATGCCTCAATATAAAATATGGTTTTTAATATATTATGATCAATCTAATAATCTTGTCGCTTTATGGCTCCGTCAAACAACATAAAAATGTGATTGAAACTATCGCCAACAACTAGATATAAATAAACATTACACCTAGTATTACTTCAATATACTTAGAATATTAATTTGTAATTTTAACGGAAGTAATGATATAAAATAATTAAATATTTGTAAACGTGATTTCTAAACTTCAATTGGCTATTTTTTTATTTATCAAGAAAGATGGATGAAATCATAATAAACTATAAACTGTAGTTAATACCAAATTAATTACTTATTCTTAAGAGTTGTACTTTAAACATTTAATATTATGTAGACGCAATTGTAAATTGCTTTGAAATAAATTTCGTGAAAAGATATTTATTTATATTTATAAGTGTTTACATGTATTTCTGTTTGTGTGTTTGTGGCCTTTACGAGGTAGATTTTTTTTGTTTTTAGTTAAAAACATTATATTTATTTATGGATTTCCTACAAAAATCCATACGACAACTATTATTTTATTTGTTTATAGCGTTATGATTAGAATAACTGAAATAATTTAAATCATTATTTGGTAAATGTTATCATTTTGTATCACGTTGTATTAAATATCACTTGCACATTTACAACAGTTTTAGCACTTTTTGTCGGTTAAAGTATTATTAAAACTTTTTTGTAATGGATAAATACATGATGGACAAATATTCACTAGTTAGAGAATGCCACACTCATTTTAAATCCTAATTGTATTTTCATTTAAGTATGTTACATTTTATTGTAGGAATTTGGTAATGAAATAACATCATTTAAATGTATCAATATTTGCATGACGTATAATTAATAAAAACACACTCAATAAAATCATGTCCCTGGTAATCAATATTTATAGCATTTCCACTTTGTAATACTTGATGTTTATTTTAATAAAATTCAGATATTTAAAATGTTTATAGAACATTCGTTTAACCAACATACTCATATTACTATAGAATTTGTATAATATTCGAGATAAAAATCAAAGTCGTAATTTATTACACATTTTATAATTTAACAACAGAGAGATTTTTATGACATTGGTTTTTGAATTCGTCTTAGCCTCGAATTGCAGCATTACTTTTAAAAGTACGAAGTGCACTGGTCAATACATTTGATGAGTTCGACAAAGTTTAAATATTACAGTGAGATAAGAGTGCAGACGATGCCGAACGTCCACTTCACAGTAAGGCGCGAGTACCGCCGCCGCGCCGGATCGCGCGACTGCCGTGCGGCACACTCTCGACGTCCATTACCCACTTGCCATCCCTGCCATACTGACTCACATATTTACAGGGTGCTTTGTGCTGAATAATTAATAATCAAATACTTCAGTTGCTATGTAACTCTTCATTTTATTTAACTCATTCAAAACATGTGGCCGTGTGTCGAGCCAAGTTCAAAGACAATAACTGGTCCAATACACAATAACTGACAATAAATATTGTTTAGCAGTTTATGTTTTTTGTCCTGATGATGCTGTCAAATATAAAACCGGTAGGTTATTTGTTTAATGACCGTGCTGAATAATTAATAATCAAATACTTCAGTTGCTATGTAACTCTTCATTTTATTTAACTCATTGAAAACATGCGGCTGTGTGTCAAGCCAAGTTCAAAGACAATAACTGGTCCAATACACAATAACTGACAATAAATATTGATTAGTAGTTTATGTTTTTGTCCTGATGATGCTGTCAAATATGAAACCGGTAGGCTATTTGTTTAATAACCGTGCTTAATAATTAATAATCAAATACTTCAGTTGCTATGTAACTCTTCATTTTATTTAACTCATTGAAAACATGCGGCTGTGTGTCAAGCCAAGTTCAAAAACAATAACTGGTCCAATACACAATAACTGACAATAAGCATTGTTTAGCAGTTTATGTTTTTTGTCCTGATGATGCTGTCAAATATGAAACCGGTAGGCTATTTGTTTAATGACCGTGCTGAATAATTAATAATCAAATTCTTCAGTTGCTATGTAACTTTCCATTTTATTTAACTTATTTAAACATGCGGTGGTGTGTCAAGCCGAGTTCAAACACAATACACAATAACTGACAATAAATATTGTTTAGTGAGTAATTTAAGTTTTAGACCAGCAGAAGATGTTGTAAGAAGTGAAACCGGCCGATTATTAGCTGTGGCCGAAGCAGGCAAGTATGTTGGTAGGGACCAAGAGTTTGATCTATGCCTATAACATTCATCCATACGATGCAATAAATATTCAAATTCTGTTGGCTACCGACTACCATCGTTCACTATGTTTGTGCATTTATTTAACCTTATTATGTTCAATTAAATTATTACAATTATATTGGGATACCAGCCTTTCAGGAAAAAGAGTTTAAAATGTTAAGATAACACGGCGTTATTAAAGATTAAAAAAAGCTCGTTTTTCTAGATTTCTATCGATAGCATTTAACTAATAAGAAAGATTAAACATGAGTTTAAAAAAAATGATATTTAAACGCTAATATTTCACATCAAACAAAAGGATAAATGATGATTTGTCTTTGGTCTTTGTGAATAAAAACTAGCAGACCCGGCGAACTTCTTGTTGCTTGATATTAAAAGCGACTTACAGTTTGAATGGCTTGAAGTATTGTTTCTCCTATTTTCTTTACAATTTTCTTTTCTTAAAAACCTTCTCCTGACAATAGCTAACATGACAAAAAAAAACAATTAACAAAATTAATCTCTCCGTTCAGGCATGATGCGATGAGCGCGTTAAATAGAGAACCATTTTTATATATAGACTATATTTTGCAGTTATTTGTATATGCAACAGTCGATGCTAATTACAATTTGTAAAAAATAAACTAATTTATTAGTAGTGTGTGTATTGTTAGTGCTAATAAACCAGTTTAGTGCTGTGTGTATGTGTGTGTGTTGTGTGGAGCTGGATATATTTGGGGTCTTTGACTTCTGGAAACTCCAATTCATTTATAGCACATTGTCTTTACTGTTTGGTCGCGCTACACAACGTATACATTTAGTTGGCGTGAAATTGCAAATTAAATATTTTTTTGATTTCCAAACGTTCATCGCAGTTCTGCGTTTATTTTTTTTTGAGTATAAAATCCTGGAAAACAAAATTAGCTTGAATCAAACTTTCTGCATCTTGAATTATTAATTCATCGAAATAACCTGAATTAATCTTATTCACCGTTGAAACTCAAAAAGTTTCTTAGCAGGCAGAAGTTTCGCGAATCTTTAAATTCCAAAGTCTGAAGAAGTTAAGCAGAACTAAATAATTCGTCAAGATGCTACGGGTTCGATTTATTTTATTACTATCTTTTACTAACTACAAATTTGTGAGTTTCGTAGAAATTGTTCTTAGCTACTATTAAACTAAACTAGTTAGAAATATTGTATATACCTGTAGCATTATTTTAAAATTTTAACGTATTTGGCTCGCTGCCCGCATTTGTAACTGTGAGATCCGAGAAAGACTGCGATTGAAAGAAAGTGTTGGTGTTAAAATGAGAAAGGGCGTGCTCCGCTGGTTAGAAAGAATATAGTGGGTAGAACGAAAGACATATGAAAGATTGACAAAGAAGATGTACAATGCGAATGTGGATGGGTACCTGACCCGGGGAGACCTAGGTTGACTTCTTTCTTCTTCTTTGATCAAATCGCTCAGGTGTGATCCGAAGGCGCTGTTAAGAGTCTTCGGAATCGACGTGTATGTACGAAAGGGGTAATGAATGTGAAGGAAGCCAGATAGGTCTGCCAGGATCGTGAGGTTTAGCACACGATACACTCTGTCTACCACGTAAGGGACTTGGCGTGAAATGTACCTTTGTATATGTAACCTATTTCGAGAAAAATTAAAAAAAAAAGTTAAAAACCCATTCTTTGTGTCAATAATGCAGTACAAACATTTTTGCGCTCTGGTAAGTTTAATTGATTGAACGGCAAATATGGTCCGTCCTTTCTGGTGTAATGCGGTGACCACGCGAAATGGGGATTCATTACTACTATATAGTCTAAGATCCGAAGTTAGCTCGACTTACACTGAGCTGATAATAGGATGAAACCGGTTTTATAGCAAATTTAGTATATCAGGAAATATATTAAAAATGGGTTGCCCAAAAAATCCTGGACCGAATATTTTTAGTAGTAAAAAAAAATGTTTTTAACATTTCCAATTTTTTTCAGGCAATCCTATATACCAACTTAAATTGTAATAAAATTTGTAAAAATTGTAAAGAAAGTGCACATATGTTGATATATATATTTTCCTATTATCCGATCCCGTGAAAGTAACTAGCATCGACAATTATCTGTTTATACCTGGCAACCCAGATAAACAACAGGCAACCCAACTTCTGCAACTTCGTCTTATTCCTACTTTAAGTCAGGATGAAATCTTATTATTGCACCAATTAATGAATAAAAAACATTTTAAAATATATATTTTTTTAAACATTTTCTGATATACAACATTTTCTATAAAACCGGTTTCATCCTATTATCAGCTCGGTTTAGGTCGACCTAACTTCGGATCTTCGACAAATAGCTCTCCCAACAAACAACGTTGTCCTGACCTCAATGTAATTTTTTTTCTAAGAACCTTCTTAAAGCACTAACATTTCAAATAAAATCAGATGATATACGAGGACTTGCCTTTGTTCTTTGTTTATTAAAATTAGTCGATCTGGAAAACTTTGTATCGCTTGATATTAAAAGCGACTAACAGTTTATATGGCTTAAAACATTATTTTTCCCAAATTCCTCACAATGTTCTCGATTTTTCTTTTTTTAGGAATCATCTCCTTCCTAATAACTGACACCACAAAAAGAATTAAAAATATTGGTGCATCCGTTCACGTGTGATACAATGATCATGGGAAACGAAGACTAATTTTTATCTAAAAGATGTATAACATGATGAAATAGTTCAAGGCCTGTTTGCAGAAGCCTCGATAATCTTATATCTATAACGTAATTTCCGACTGTCCAACTCATCCGTGCTGATATTAGGCACTTACTCCAACGTGGCTCGAGCGTTATGAGAATTTTTCGCAATACGGAAATGTTATAAGAGAAAATTAATATTTTATATCAGTCATTTAATTTTTAATAAAGTTTCGTTAAATGGGTTTAAACCATTTATTGTCCTGTGATGTGTCTGTTCAGGTTACGTTTCTTCTGTAATTTGGGCTTGGGTTTTTTGTTCGATGCTTCTTTTATGGTTGTGGTTTACCAGTGCGGTCTCGGACTTGCCTTCCTGAGGTCCCGGGTTCGACCCCCGGGTTGGACAATAAAAAAAACAGATGATGTGTATTTCAATTTTCAGTCGCTGTGAAACTGTACCACTTAGTAGGATATCACGGTATTAGTGACGGTAAGTCTGTGTTTGCTTTTTATGAGCTGCCTGACAGGAAGGCAAATAATCTATTCTGCAAAGAAGTACGGACCAACACGGTGAATTAACATGTTCGATTCCTATATTTTTTGTGTTTATCGATTTTATCGACATTTCTAAACCGATTTTATTCTTTTTATTTGAAAGAGCGTATTTTCGAGATAGTCTCACTACTACTAAATTTGTATCTAATAATGAGATCCCAGGACTCATACACAATTAACTCATTAAAATCGAAGTCGATTTTAGCAGTTTGAATGGGCGACTGAGACCACTTACAGTCAGCTGAGCCCCTCGTTATTTCCATTCCATCTCATAAAAATCTGAAACCTGCCTTTCTTTTGCCTTCATAAAATTTTGCTTTTACATTATTAAGACTACCGTATTTGGTTTTATATTTTAATAAAACCTAAATCCTACCTATTATGCCTAAAGAAAGTATTTCCAGACGAAACGACGAATAAATGTATTTCTTGAAAGTAAATGTTACTGTTTTAATACTCATAAAAAGAACATTTGCCAATACAAACAGAGACATATCATTTTTTAGGAATAAATGAGAGTATTAGCAGAGGATTTCACTTCGCAGTTTAAGAACAGTCAAGCGGCGTACCTCTTGAAGTGTTTTACGTCAGGGTTGACACTCGCACAAGTACAAAAAGCATCAACTTTCTGTATTTTTAGATATGAGCAAAGTATTTGAATTTGTTAACATAAAATATTGTTAACAAAACTTGAGAGATATGGCATTAGAGGTAAAGCGTAAGATTGGTTTAAAAGCTATTTAGAAAAAAAGAAAGCAGTGTGTTGGGATTACAAAAATAAGTTGAAACCGTAAAAAAGTATAAACTTCAAATAACGTGTAAATACGGCCTGCCACAAGGTAGAATTTTAGGACCATTACTTTTTAATTTTCATAAATGATCTGCCTGATGCTATAAATCACGATGCTTCCTTATTTGCTGATACAACTCTTCTTATCAAGTGCGAAAACAAAAATGATCTAGTCACAGAAACAACTAAAACTTTGATCAAAGAACCAGAGGTAAATGAGAATAATCTTCAATTAATTCTAAGAAATACAAAATTAATCTAATTTCAAACAAATTAGAGAGACTAAAAAAGTAGATGTTATTTTCAATAATACTATTTTGTATTTCAATAATACTACAAAAACAATACAATAATATAACGTAGATTTTACTAACTTCCTAGGTATAAAAATCGATAAATCGAAAATCACCCACTGATTCACTTTCTATATGTGTATGTTTTCCAGAAGTTTTTTAAATCAATTATAAAGACGCTAACTGTCCTCAACAGATTTATTTTTCGACACACTTAAGTTTAATTATCATAAAATGGCTGAAGGTAATCATGGTAATTTCTTAAATAACCAACATTATCCTATCGTTTGCGGAATTACTTGATACGACTTATATGGTAACGTTTCTCAAGTCCACTGCTTGTGGGCTTACCATAATCACCTGTAATTCTTTAAATTCCCGACATTATCTTATGGTATTCGGGATTATTTGATTCTTCTTAGATAGTATTTTTTCTTAAGTCTACTGCTGGGAATAACCGTTACAAATGAATGCTTGTCACATTTTTTTTATTAAAACCTATTTTAATGTTTAGGTGTAAATTTAGATGAGCAAAATTCTGTAGTTCGGATAAAGTTACTACGAGATAACGACCTTGATGTATTGTAAGCGTTATGTGATCCCCAAGGCCGATGGTCTTTAGGTATTGTAAGATGCTCTTGGTATTTATCAGCTTAGTATCCTTGAGATTTATTTTGTGCCCTCTCAAGATTACGTTGTTTGTTTAAGTGCTGGGCGTAACTGAGTATATATAGCCACCTCCACTGCTTGAAGGCGAGATCCACAATGTTTTTTTCAGGCAGTCTCATTATGTTAGGTTTTGTTTAATTTTATTGAATACTATTGAATCGAATACTGTACAAAGAAGAAAAGGAAGGCTTTGTTGGTTTGGTTATGTGGGTGTAATAGTAAAAGTGAGATTGGCAAAGCAGATATACAATGCTTAAGTGAATGGATGTAGATATCGGAGGAGGCCAGTCCGGAGGGTAAGGTAGCCGGTAGTTTTGCATAATAGACTTAACACTCGGGTTAAAGGACAGCGACGCACCTATAACATCTATAGTTACCATCACAAGACCCATGTGCTTGTTTCTTGAAATCTTAAGTAACTATAAACATAGGCAAAACATTTTATAATTCCAGAAACACTTAGGGCCACTTGTACGTTCCTGGGTTAAGTATTTAACACTGAGTTAGCGTCTAACTAGTGTTAAATCACTATATATTTGACAGTTTAACTCAATAGTAAATATAAACCGGGAATATTAATATAATTCAAGGGCCCTTAACTGTTATTTATTAATCTGCAAAGGCCTATTAACGTTCGTATCGAAATTCGGAGGTCTGCTCTTTTCTTAATTTATATAAATTCAAATCAAAAGCAAAGCCAATAAAAGACAGGGGAAAGTACAAGGAGTTTGTTGCTCCAAAAATCACTGAGACATCCGACAGTGGTCGTGCTAAGACCAATTTATATTCATTGTGTCATTCTGTTGAATGAATACTAAACAAACTTTATGTAAATGCAAGTTGCTGTACCAAATTGGTTTGTTTGTAAATTTCTAAAGACCAGTCGCCGGGAGATCTGGTAAACAATGACACTACATTTATCAAAACAATCCTTTCTATTCTTCTTGTTAACAACTAAAGTTTTGCCAAGTTTTTATAATATAAGCAACATTTTTAGTCAGTTTTAGAAAAAAGAGAACTGTATTTTTAATTTTCTGACAAAAATAGGTGCCCTGGTTGTGTCTCTGCCTACCTCGGGCTTGACGATAGACTTTAATTTATTAAAAACTAGCTTATCCAATATGATTTTTGTGTTGAATTTTGGAGACCCACTAAGAGTTATGTATAATTTGTATTTTCGTTAACTTTTCTAATGTTCCAAGATTTCTTTTTCTTTCCTTGACATTAATTAACATAATGAAAATGTGTATGTCTGTTAATGTAGTCTTTATGCCATATTTTTTCTTGGAGCGTTATACACTTGAAACGCAGTATGAAATTCGGCGATAGCGTACGTCGTTTTCATTTTGTGAAACGGAACTAGAGGTCAATGAATCAGAATCATAATTAATTTTATTTACGTGGAGTGGTATCTTAAGTAAAAGTCAAAAACCATTAGTTGTATCACAATAAAATTAATATGGGACCACCTTGAAATTATCGATAATCTGTTTAACAAATACCACCAAAATCGTTTGTACATCGATCAATAACCGCGTAACAACCATACAAAAAAAACATATTGTCGAATTGAAAGCGTGTATAATTACAGGGACGTATTTAACGTGATAAGGGTCGCTACGTCTTGTCATTGCAGGATAAGTGTGGTTTGAATCAAAGCAATTAATAATGTGTAGTTACTGTAAGCTCGGTCGGAGGCGCCTGATTGTCGCGCTAGGAGAGTGACATGGCTGGGACGGGACTTTATTGGAATCCTATTACGAACGTTTTATGATTTCGAATCGATAAGTCGAAAATTAAATCGAATGTCGTATTTCGCACAGCGTTTTTTATTACTTACCAAGTAAGCATCTTGAATACGGGTGTTAGTCCTTCGGCTAGTTGTGCCCATAGCTTGACAATAGTTTACTTTACTTTAATAATTACTAGTAAACCCGACAGCCGTTGTTCTTTTTTAAATATGATTTTTGAATTCCGATGTCAACCCACTTAGAGTTTTATATAATTGTATTTTCGTTAAATTTTCTAATGTTCCATTAATTTTTTTTTTTGTTTATTTTCTTGATATGATTTAACACAATGAAAATGTGTTTGTGTGTTAATGTAGTCTTTATGCCATACTTTTTCGTGGAGCGTAACGGAAAAGAAGTTTCACTTCAAAAAAAATATACAAGTACATCGCTCGTTCCGCGAGTTTCAAGCACCTCGCGAAATCTTAAAGCTAACTCACTCACTGAGGTTTTAAGCTAGCTTGAAGATATAAACACAAGGAGTGAGCTAGTTTAAAGTTATACCGGCTGGCAAAAAAAACCGCAGTATGAAATTCGGTTATAATGTAGTGTTTTTATTTTGTATTTAGAATAAAATTAGAATAAAAAATATATTTACTTGGAGTGATCTCTTAAATAAAAGTAAAAAACCATTAGTTGGATTACGATAAAATTAATATGGTATCTGTGTTTCCCCGTGTTGGTTCGGGCTCCTTTGCAGAATAGACCATCTGCCTTCTGTGCCAGGCAGATCGTAAAAGTAGAGCATAAGCTTACCACAACTAATCGCCTCTGTGGTCTAGCGGTCCGGGTGTTGGACTTGACTGCATGAGGTCCCGGGTTCGAATCCCCAGGTCGGCCAATAAAAAGAAAATTGGATTTTCCCAATTTTCTAATTAAAAATAATGTTGGTCGGGATTGGAAATGTGCCCGGTTTGCGATGGGCTTGCCACTTATCACATTGTGGGACTTAGTGTCTTCGGCTAGTCGTGGGTGCCTTGGTTGTACCTCTGCCTACCTCTTCGGGGATATGGGCGAGAAGATGTCTTAAGAAAAGTAAAAAACCATTAGTTGGATCACGATAAAATTAATATGGGATCTGTGTTTCCCCGTGTTGGTTCGGGCTCCTTTGCGGAATAGACCATCTGCCTTCTGTGCCAGGCAGATCGTAAAAGTTGAGCATAAGCTTACCACCACTAATCGCCTCTGTGGTCTAGCGGTCCGGGTGTTGGCTTGACTGCATGACGTTCCGAGCATAAGCTTACCACTACTAACACAGTGACATCTGACTATGTAGAAGACTCGCAGCGACTCGCCCGGATAGATACCACCGCCATATCTATTCTTAGCGCTATAATGTCAGCGCTTGCCGTTGACGTGTGCCAGTTTGGAGGGTAAGGTAACCGGTAAACTAACTTTTGCTCGAGGCCTAACATCCCGGCCTAATGTTGGCAACGCACCATTTCTACCTTTGGTGTCTCTAGGCGGCTTGAATTTCTTACCGTCAGGAAACCCGTCTGCTGGTTTCCTTTCCAATATCATTAAAAAACAACCATCAAAATCTTTTGTATACTGACTGAATAACATATAAAAAAACAAATTGTCGACTTGAAGACCTCCGTTTTGAAATCGGTTAAAAACCATGTATAATTACAGGGACGTATTTAACGTGATAACGGTCGCTACGTCTTGTCAGTGTAGGATAAGTGTGTTTTGGATCAAAGCAATTAATAATGTGTAGTTACTGTAAGCTCGGTCGGAGGCGCCTGAATGTCGCGCTTAGCGAGTGACATGGCTGGGACGTGCGACACGCTAGGACGGGACTTTATTGGAATCCTATCACGAACCTTTAACGATTTCAAATGGATAAGTCGAAAATTAAATCGAATCACATTAACAAAAACGTTGAGTAAACTATGAACCAAGTAGACACTAATAAACATGAATCGATTCAGTAGAATTACAGAGTGTTGTGCAGCAACATGCTCGGATAGATAGTGATCCACCGCTATATTTATTCCTGCTGCCACAATGACTCTAACAGGTTTCAGTCCGGAGGAATAGGTAGCCGGTAAGTTGCACAATAAGCATAACATTCCGATCACATGAGAGCGACGCTTGGAATTTGAATGAATTGGAACATTAGAAAAGTTACCGAAAATACAAATCATACATAACTCTTAGTGGGTTTTGCAAAATTCAACACAAAAGTCATATTGGGTAAGCTAGTTTTTAATAAATTAAAGTCTATCGTCAAGCCCAAGGTAGGCAGAGACACAACCAGGGCACCCATTTTTGTCAGAAAATTAAAAATACAGTTCTCTTTTTTCTAAAACTGACTTAAAATGTTGCTTATATTATAAAAACGTCACTGTTGGCAAAACTTTAGTTGTTAACAAGAAGAATAGAAAGGATTGTTTTGATAAATGTAGTGTCATTGTTTACCAGATCTCCCGGCGACTGGTCTTTGGAAATTTACAAACAAACCAATTTGCCACAGCAACTTGCATTTACATAAAGTTTGTTTAGTATTCATTCAACAGAATGACACAATGAATATAAATTGGTCTTAGCACGACCACTGTCGGATGTCTCACTGATTTTTGGAGCAACAAACTCTTTGAACTTTCCCCTGTCTTTTGTTGGCTTTGCTTTTGATTTGAATTTTAATAAATTAAGAAAAGAGCTCTGTATTTCGATACAACCGTTTATAGGCCTTTGCAGGTTAATAGGTAACAGTTAAGAGTCACTTGCATATTCCCGGGTTATATTTACTATTGAGTTAAACTGTCAAATATATAGTGATTTAAATCTAGTTAGACGCTAACTCAGTGTTAAATACTTAAACCAGGAACGTACAAGTGGCCCTAAGTTTTGCCTATGTTTATGGTTTCTTAAGATTTCAAGAAACAAGCACATGGGTCTTGTGATGGTAACTATAGATGTTATAGGTGCGTCGCTGTCCTTTAACCCGAGTGTTAAGTCTATTGTGCAAAACTACCGGCTACCTTACCCTCCGGACTGGCCTCCTCCGATATTTACATCCATTCAATAGGATAATGTTGGTTATTTAAGAAATTACCATGATTACCTTCAGCCATTTTATGATAATTAAACTTAAGTGTGTCAAAAAATAAATCTGTTGAGGACAGTTAGCTTCTTTATAATTGATTTCAAAAACTTCTGGAAAACATACACATATAGAAAGTGAATCAGTGGGTGATTTTCGATTTATCGATTTTTATACCTAGGAAGTTAGTAAAATCTACGTTATCTATAATAGTATTATTGAAAATAACATCTACTTTTTTAGTCTCTCTAATTTGTTTGAAATTAGATTAATTTTGTATTTGTTAGAATTAATTGAAGATTATTCTCATTTACCTCTGGTTCTTTGATCAAAGTTTTAGTTGTTTCTGTGACTAGAACATTTTTGTTTTCGCACTTGATAAGAAGAGTTGTATCAGCAAATAAGGAAAAATCGTGATTTATAGCATCAGGCAGATCATTTATGAAAATTAAAAAGTAATGGTCCTAAAATTCTACCTTGTGGCAGACCGTATTTACACGTTATTTGAAGTTTATACTTTTTACGGTTTCAACTTATTTTTGTAATCCCAACACACTGCTTTCTTTTTTCTAAATAGCTTTTAAACCAATCTTACGCTTTACTGCCATATCTCTCAAGTTTTGTTAACAATATTTTATGTTAACAAATTCAAATGCTTTACTCATATCTAAAAATACCGAAATTGGATGCTTTTTGTACTTGTGCGAGTGTCAACCCTGACGTAAAACTCTTCAAGAGGTACGCCGCTTGACTGTTCTTAAACTGCGAAGTGAAACCCTCTGCTAATACTCTCATTTATTCGTAAAAAATGATATGTCTCTGTTTGTATAGGCAAATGTTCTTTTTATGAGTATTAAAACAGTAACATTTACTTTCAAGAAATACATTTATTCGTCGTTTCGTCTGCAAATACTTTCTTTAGGCATAACAGGTAAGATTTAGGTTTTATTAAAATATAAAACCAAATACGGTAGTCTTAATAATGTACAAGCAAAATTTTATGAAGGCAAAAGAAAGGCAGGTTTCAGATTTTTATGAGATGGAATGGAAATAACGAGGGGCTCAGCTGACTGTAAGTGGTCTCAGTCACCCAGTCAAATTGCTAAAATCGACTTCGATTTTAATGAGAGAGTCACTGGGATCTTATTATTACATACAAATTTAGCTCAGTGTAAGTAGTGACACTACCTTGAAAATACTTTCAAATAAAAAGATTAAAATCGGTTTAGAAATGTCGATAAAATCGATAAACACAAAAAATATAGGAATCGAACATGTAAATTCACCGTGTTGGTCCGTACTTCTTTGCAGAATAGATTATTTTCCTTCCTGTCAGGCAGCTCATAAAAAGCAAACACAGACTTACCGTTACTAATACGTGATATCCTCCTAAGTGGTACAGTTTCACAGCGACTGAAAATTGAAATACACATCATCTGTTTTTT
>NJDC01000698.1:406996-437161 GCA_002245475.1 Calephelis virginiensis | reverse complement strand
ATAATGAAATATTTGGAGTCAGTTTTTGCACTTTTACTGCATTTTATTATTGACAACTATTTCCCGAATTCCCCTTGTTGGTCCGGGCTCCTTTGCAGAAAAGACCATCTGCTTTCCTGCCAGGCAACTAGTAAAAGGCGAGCATAGGCTTACTATCACTAGCACCGTCACATCTGACTAGGTGGTAGAGATTCGCAGGTACTCACCCGGATTGGTACCACCGCCTTACCTATTTCTGCCGCCATAACTTCATGACGTTTTCCGGTTTGGAGGGTAAGGTAGCCGGTAAACTTACTTTTGCTCGAGGCCTAACATCCTGGTCTCAGGTTGGCAACGCACCATTACCACCTTTGGTGTCTCTAGGCGGCGTGAATTTCTTACCATCAGGAAATCCGTCTGCTTGTTTGCCTTCCAATGTCATTAAAAAAAAACTTCGTATTTCGGTATTTCCACTGCTTAAGGACAGTAACTATATATTTAACGATCCGTAATCCGTTAGTAAAACCATTGGTAGTTTGCCTAAAGCTAACGAAGCGTTGCTCACAGTTGCACAACATATTTAGAGTTAACAATCAATTACGAACAACCGTAGTTAGATTTTTTACTATTTATGAATAAAACTAACTTTCGTAACCAAAACGAATCGTTTCCTGAATGTAGGAACCGATCATTAGTAAGAGAAAAGGCTCGAAAATGAGTTACCCCTACCCCATGTAATTTCCTCATAAAAATACATTTCAAAAATCCAGGGATATATCATAAACTGTCGTATATATGTTTTAAAGCACTTTCCGCAAAGGAACGCCGCCATTTACAGCGAAATATGTTTACATGCCGCAAGTAAACACGATTACCTGAAATAAGGGTAGTGCTTTAGGTTATGTTATTTACACGGACGACGTTCCACACGTTTACTGATATAATTAAATGAAAACATGTGTTGAGGTTGGTAACACTGGATTTTAACAATGATTTTTGCCAATTCGCAAGAGAGTATGATGTATTATTGTTATTTTTATGATACTGCAATGCAAAAAAGCAGACCGATTTCCTGATGGTAAGAAATACACGCTGCCTAGAGACACCAAAGGTGGTAATGGTGCTTGCCAACCTGAGGACGGGATTTTAGGCCTCAAGCAAAAGTAGGTTTACTGGCTTCCTTGTCCTCCAAACCGGAACAAGTCAATGGCAAGCACTGACGTTACAGCGGTGGTACCAATCCGGGCGAGACGCTTCAAAACTTTACCACCTAGTCAGATGTCACGATATTAGTGACGGTAAGCCTTTGCTCGCCTTTTACAAACTGCCTGGCAGGAAGGCAGATGGTCTATTCTGTAAAGGAGCAGGACCAACACGGGGAAAAACGTAGGGTATTGTCGAAGGTTTGACGTGTTTGTGGTGTGTGTCTATCTGTGTCATTGTAACTTTTAGAAAGTTGGCTCAATTTAGATGCGGTTTTGTTGTTTGAAATCTGATGTGACCGAGATGGTTCTTAGTTAGATTCGGAGTTTCAGGATTTGTTATTTAGGGTTATTGAAAATTATAATTTTGGTATGTAGACTTTAATTAAAGATCAATGGTTCTTTAAAACAATACGAATGCAAATATGAAGTACAGTGGAAAATGAACAATTTCACCCCCCACGGGAAAAAAGATGTTATAGTTAGATTTGTCTGTGAGTCTTTCTGTGGTATGACACATTTTGAGCGGGTGGAGCGATTTCGGTAGTATTTCATAACAATGCTGACGTGATCTAGATGGTTCTTACTTTTATGTGTGTTTTGTCATGGATTATTGACCATTTTTAATTTGGTATGTAATGCAAATGATAGTAATGAAGCTATCACACATGTGCGGTCACACAGCCGTCGCGGTTAAAATCTACGCTCGCAAACTCGTACGATTCTATGAGCGGGCAACCGCACTCACTGCCGCGGAAATAGCTAACAACCGCGGACTGCTGCGGATGCTGCGTATGTAAAACGCGTCGTGAAAATATGTGCTCTTACTTTTTGTCTATATTTTAATACGTGATGCCAAAGCTTTGGACCCATTTTTACGAAAATTGCGCCGACGCAGGAGCATACAATTTGACACACTTATGGTTTATGTGTAGGAGAAGTGCATAACCCTAATATTTTTCAACAATAATGCTTACAAGTACATTAGATCAATAAATAAAACATTACCCACACTACTATGCCTTTGACACACACAAACAAATATATTAATGATTGCGATAAAAGATCACAGATGGCGCGCTAATAAGGTTGGAAACAAAGTAGTTGGTCTTGAGAAATGAAGATGGCGTTCTTATCAACAAGATATTAAAATTTATTATGGTCGAATTTCGACCAATGGGCGACCACTAGTATATATAAGTCTACATTCTACAGAACTTGTTAGCCCGGAACTGCCGCGGGCGCGGTCAAAAAGCAGTTAGTGAGTTCTTAGGCTGAAGGTGTAATAAAATAAATTGTAAGTCTTGTATACAATGTATATAAAATCTATCTTTATTGAATTGGTGAGTGCTTTTAACAAAAAGAAACAAACAGTCGGATTAACGTCCTCCAATCAGCAAAAAAAGTTTGAAATTTCTACTTTTGGATATACAAAAGCGTATTTTTTACAAAGTACCACCCTTGAGAGATTAATTAAGTATATTCAAGCTCGTATCCCTAAAGAGGTAGGTAGAGCTACAACTAGAGCACCTCCAACTAGACATCGATGTTGTATCAATCAAATTTAAAGCAATAGTACTGAAATAAAAACATCAATTGCAATAAGTAAATCAGATAGATAATTAAAAACTAAATATTTTCCTAGACATCTCTAGGATTACATCATCAGATCTAGCCTTGGTGGCAATGGGATCACCTCCGAAGAACGCTTTTTCAAATAAGTGAATAATATTTTAAAATTACTTTAGAAATGACAGTTTATGAAATGAGAAATCGAATAACTTATAGAAAAAATGTAAGAGCCGAACATATACCTCCTCCTTTTCTAAAGTTATTTAAAAACTGATCTGGAACTGGAACTCGGTACCTCATGAAGTCGAGTCTAATACCGCTCGACCACAGAAGCAACTAGAGAAGTTCATACATACATATCTCTGGACAAGTTACACAAATTGAATCTAACCCCAAAGTAAGCAAATTGTATGTTTGTGTTATGGGTGTTAGTCAACGATTCTAATACATAGAAATACTTAAATAGATACAAGAATAAATTTAATAAACACCCAGACCCGGAAATGCAGACATCTAAAATGCAGACAGTGGTAAAAGTAATTGTACATTTTCCTAAAATCTCGAAAAAATAATTTCATGAGCTTACCAATAAGAAAGACAAACGCCATTTGTTTCTGAATATAAATACCTCGGCAACTTGTATCGTTTACATACCCCCTGATCGATTTCCACTCGATCGTATACTAATCCCCATTTCGCGATGCCATTACGATTTCTCAGCCACCTCACACCATATTCCTGTGCATATCTCGGCGATTCGCAGATCCATTATTTTTTATAGCTCAAATACACGATGCTTAGTTGATGTTCCTCCCCTGCCTATCGTTATACTTTGGAGGTGTGTTTAAGGAGCGAAATATATTATTTAAGCGTTTTTAACCATTTCCAAAAAGGTTAAGGACTGTTTTGTTTTGTTTGACGTGTGATTACTAGAGCAAAAAATATTTAGTACTGATATTTCATTGACGTTTTGTTGGATATTTTTTGAAGAGGTAGATCAGGGGTCATGGCCAAATGCTATTTATAATTACAGTGTAATTTTTTTTGATTATTTACAATAGTTTTACAAAACGTAGTAGTAAATTTACAAATTAGCAGTTCTAAAACATTTGGTTAAATCTTCCTCGATAAGTTATAATTCCTTAGCCTGAGTTGTATTTCTCAAAATGTCTTTTGTTGAATATAAATAATAAAACTATTTACAATTTAACTTACAAATTACAATATCTTGTAAATTTACAAAACTGAATGTTGTTAATACTTTATTAAAAAAGTTGGAAAATGGTAAAATTATAATAAGTAAATAATATGTGTGCGTTTTTGCCATTAAATGTTATAATCGCCTCTGTGGTCTAGCTGTCCAAGTGGTGAATTTGACTTCATGAGGTCCCGAGTTCGATTCCCAGGTCGGGCAACAAAAAGAAAATGCGTTTTTTTCCAATTTTCTAACAAAAAAAATTGATGCAGATTGGATATGTTCCTGTTTGGCTATAGGTTTGCCACCTATCATATTGTGGGACTTATGCCCGATTTCACCAAGAGCCCCTATACTTTAGGAGACCTTTCAACGTTACTTACGGGACTGTTTCAATTTAAAACCATCCCCTAAAAAACGTTAAAAGGTCCCTTAAATATAGGAGCTCCTGGTGAAATCGGGCATTAGTGTATTCGACTAGTCGTAAGTGCCCGCCCTGGTTGTGCCTCTGCCTACTTCTTCGAGGATACGGGTGTGAAAATACTTTTATCATATAACAAATTTTCTTTGTCGTGTTTTATTCAAATCCGGTTAGCAGAAGAAGACCATCTCTAGTGTCCACAGCCACTACGTAAAAGAAATTCTATCCACTGTCGCCTAGGGGCGTACAAAAAAAAGAATGTCGCCTAGGGGCGTACACACAAGAGAAAAAAATAATAAAGCATATCTTTGTAAACAGAATTTATATGTAACAAAAACTACATGTGAGTACTTATATCGACGATACAATAATTACTCGGGGTCGTAGGTTCTGGGAAACCTTATAATTGATATTTAGGAACTGATTTTAGTGTAGGTAAAAAGAGAGAGAGAGAGAGGCCTTAACTCTGGGGGATTCTCGGTCCTGGGCGCTCCACCCCTCCTGGTGATCCTTTGTATGGTTCCAGGGTGAACGCTCGACTTAGTGAATCCCGTCAGGCTCCAACTGGACGGCGTTATTATAGGAATCTCCTATATGTGCGATAGGTAGGGGTAGGTTAGGTACCCGTACCGTAGAACCCTGAAAGTCGAAAGCAGGAGTCAGGGAGAGGTGCCAAAAGGACATCGACGGGAATAGGAGGATCTACATTTGCAGATCTCTCACAATATTCCCGGCGACGTAGTCTTGGGACCAGCCCCCTGAATAACACAGAAGAAAAGTACATAATATATATACATAGCATTATAAGCTCTTGCGTAGGGATGTCGCCCGGTCTGCTAGAGAGGAAATAGTTTCATACTATAATTAGATAAACATACATTTGAATAAATACATAAATAAATATTCAAATAAATATATAAGCACAGTAGCAAATTGAATTAATAGAAGTTTCTTACCTAAGGCGGGTGTATGTTGGTTTATTAGCGCTTTTATAAATATATTGGCTAACTGTAGCCTTAAGTGACCAACTATTTAATTATTAATATTGGTTGCCTGCCCGGCAGCGTAAGGACACTGCACAGGCAAGAGGCAACCTCGCTGGGAAGGTCCCGATAGAATATGAAGTACGGCCTCGTGGTTAGGTGAGCTTATATAGATCGCGCGCTAATCACCGAGGAAGAGGGAGGGGTACATCGTACGATGTGTTGTTTGTGCGGCTTTTCCAGGAACGTTGGTGGTTCTTATGGAATGTATTTTATAAGTACCCACAACGTGACACCACTAGTTTGTATTTTAGAAATAAAAAGATCAATTAGGTAGAAATATGACAAAATCCATTGTTTCAACTAGCAATGGCTTACCCGCACCCCCTAATACTTCCCGGATAAGGCGTCCCACTCAATATATTATCGACAAACGTCACTGACGCTGCGTGACATTTATGTAAATATTTAAATACGAGCCAGCACAAGCTATGAATATTTTAAACTCTAAGTAAAGCACTCGTCTTTGTAGATTTCTACATGCCAATATAATAAATTAATATGTTGTTGCTTTTGAAATAAGGCTGAAAATGGTTTGAGAAATCCATGGAGTTGGCATTTGGTTTTTGTTTAATATCTATGCATAAAGCGATTTGGTAAGTGTTGGCAAATTGGGGATCGATATTACTGACGAGTTATGCTGATTGGATTTTTTCAAGTGCCTCCGAGGGGACAATGAATAATTGAGTGCGATCAACTTTTATGAGTTTTCAACAATTTCGTTTTTAAATATTCTATAATTGACAATATTTTTACTCCCAATTTTATAGCAGTATTTTTTAAAGTAGCGAATACCTAATATGCTTTCTTGATGGTTAGACAACTGTTGCAAACAAACACCGTAGATGTAATTGGTGCGGTGCTGTCCTATATTCGGAGGCTCAATGTACAAGGCAATTAGATATACCAATGTGCATTTTAGCTGTTGCCTGCGGTTTTGTTCGTTGAAAATTCCATTAGCTCTACATTAAGAACCCGAAGAGATATTGAGATAAAAGGTATCTTATATGCTTCACCAATATCTGTTTTTATGGTAAAATATATCAAAATCGCTTCAGCAGTTTCAGCATAAAAACAAAAATGCACACATACCTATACAAATACAAACTTGGGCATTTGTAATACCTACAATAAGATGTTTGAATAGTTACCTCATATCGATTCTACCAAGTCACTGATTTTGATTGATTGAAGTGTAATAGTAATTTAATATGTTGAAGGTCATTTATATATTACTGGGTTCAATTTAAATTTGACTCACTAAATTTAAGTCAGAAACGTGTTAGTGGTCCTAACAATACTAGTACACTATGTTAATGTTAATATATAATTTGTAAGGAAGAAACCCAATAAAAAAATATTTAAGTAATAAAATTGACAACTTAACTAATAAACGTATTGCTACTTATTATTTACAGGCGCGGTAATATTTCTGACGCCAATGAAAAAGAAAACCGTAGAGAGGTCGTCCGTGCCTATATCAATTGATCACGCAGATCCTGAGATGGCACTCATTGAGTCCATTCATCGCAATCCACTAGGGATCCGCAGTTGAGTAGCACTCATCTATCTTTCCGGTTCTCGATCTTTTGTAAGGCACACTTTGAGTTGCGACACTCGATACCGTAGATAGTCTTTGTCACAATGTAGAAGCGATATAGTTAAGATTTAGTTACCTTCTGGAATTTGAAAAGAAAGAAATTAAGAATCAGATGACTCCATATTAACACCATAGTAAACATAGAAAGTATTTAAAAAATACACTAATAATAATAATTAGAGATCTAATAATTAGAGAATGAGCTAATTTTCCAAGACAGTTTGTTTTCTTAAGCAGATATATTTCAAGAAATTTATTCCAATATTAATACGACGCCATCTAGGTAATAAAAAATGCATTATTGATTAGATATTACTCATAGATTTAGAGTAGGTACCTACATTAAATCTAAGGTTTAAAACATTATGTGCTTGATGTTAATCAAATTTTTATGGAAACCAATTCAGTAAGAGTAATCATATAACAAACATACGAAAATAGTCGAATTGACAAGTTTCTCCTTTTTGGAGTCGGAAATATAAATAATATCTACGAAAATTTGTAACTACTAATTGATAAACTCTCAAAGTAAGCAAATTATATGCTTCTGACATAACATTAGCTCTATTGTCTAAAAACCCCTTTTTAAAAAGAACGAGAACGAGAAAGAAGAATACTATGAAGAATATTGCTGAAATGCGAAAAGTTGACCGTGATTAACAGATAGACTGGACAAAGAAAATTTGCCGTTTTGAATACAAAGCACTATGTAATTTTTTCAGGAATAGGTAAGGCGTGGTATGAATCCGGGTGAGCTGCTGCGAAACTCTACCACCTAGTCAGATGTCACAGTGCTAGTGACGGTAAGCCTATGCTCGCCTTTTACGAGCTGGCAGGAAGGCAGATGGTCGATTCTGCAAAGGAGCTCGGACCAACACGGGTTTCTATCTAATATGTGAAAAAGAACCATAAATGACCAGGGGAGCACCTGTAAATAGAGAATCACAAACAACAGTGAAGCTCATGAAGAAAGGACGACATCTCAAAGTCATGTCGGCGGTAAACACTTATTTGCGGAATTTTGAGATGCTCTTAATTTTTTTATATTTTCAAAAAAATTCTGCAAGTATTCTTTGCAAACCAAAAAACCGGTATCGTTTATCTTAAGTGCAAGATGTTACAATAATAACTATTATAAGAGTTCGTTAATATTTAAAAAAATGTGTTGGTCGGGATTGGAAATGTGCCCGGTTGGCGATAGGCTTGCTACCTATCATATTGTGGGACTTTGGCTAGTCGTGGGTGCCCTGGTTGTGCCTCTGCCTAACGTTTCGGGGATATGGGCGTGAAGATACTTTTTTTTCGTTAATATTTAAATATTATTTTCACAAATAACTAAATTGTAGTATTTCTTAATTACAAAAACTAAAAAATTTCAAAAAGTGAAAATTTCTTTAGCGGCGTTGCGCACTTTTTTCGAAATGGGTAAAAACTTCTAAACTCGCGTCAGGACACGTGAACTGAAATTTCGTATGACGACAATTCGTAAGACGGTGCAGGGCGCTTGCGCGAATGTTCGTATTGTCATGTTTGTGTATGATAGCGCAATAAATGAAAATTGCATTCTACCACATAAATGATAGTACTTTCATACTGATAGTTAAAGCAATTCGTGCAATTATTTCCCTAACCATAATATTCAAGATTTCAATTCTACCAGCACTCCTGAAGTGCAACCCATTTTTTTTAAATTAATGGATTTAAATTCATGAGGTCCCGGGTCGGCCAGTAAAAAGAAAATGTGTTTCAATTTATTTTCTAATGAAAATAAAGTTGCCCGGGATTGATATTGGAATGACGATAGACATCTTTGATTAGTCATGGGTGGCTTGGTTACACCTCTGCCTACCTCTGCTGGAATATGGACGTTATGATACTTTTTATTTAAGTTTTACAAAGAATACATACATACATATCACATAAAATATACAATATTCTATACTTAATGACAATAAACATAGAAAAACATAGATAAAAAATCCCATAATGTCTTCAAAATCATTGTAAGGGTTAAAGATATTAGATTTGATCACACTGCTAGATTTATTTTATCAGCAGAGGACAAAGGTGCTTAGAAAGCCACTATCTCAGGTGTGACTTTGCTAATATAAAGAATGTCTGTGCCCTGTGGTAGCTTGATCTCGACTACGTATCGTTATAGCAAGTTGAAACGTAGTTTTTAACGTTATAGCAACTACGGTGATTTGAGAAATTATATTAAATTTAGGCAATTTGAATATCGTTATTTTATTTTATTATCATTGTAGTGTTAAATAAAGTTGTTTTTTTTTTCTAAATTTAGACATCGCAACCATAGAAAAAAATGGAAAAAACATTCTATTCTTCTTACGACCCTTTGCATTCCTTTCGGTATCTGTAATATTAAGTGCATTGACACAGATGTTTTGGTTCACAATATCCTGCCTACGTTTGTTTGGTCTACCAATTTTGCAAGTTTCTAGTAGCAGCATGGTGCTTAAAAATTAGTTCTCTACATAACTTGGTCTTATCCGCAAAATCTTCAGTTTATCTGCTACATCACGAAACTAAAAGCTGCCACGTGCATTAAGCTTTTAAATACTGTATATGTTATGTAATAGCATTCAATGGATATTATAGTTAATTTATTAGTATAACATAAATAGTATCAACAACACAGTAACAACTTTTTGTGTTCCTAGATTTGAGCAAAGTTCTATTGTGTAATTTAAATAAATAGTCGCAAAAAATCAGATGCATTTTCGGCCATACAAAATAATTACACGTGTAAATGTGTCGTTATGTTTACAACTACTAATTTACAGAGGTTACTACACGAAAGAGACGATATGGAGAAATTACTTAAGTTAAGAATTTTTTAAGATTGGCAGATGCACAACACTTAATACAAAAATGAATTTATTTGCCTCTCAAACTCAAATTCAAATTCAAAATAGATTTAATTACGTAGATCTATACAACATCTTGTAACGCGGCCACTTACTGAGAAGATCCAGCGAAAGAAACTCAGCGGGCTTGTGTTTTTTTCTTATAAATCTAATTTACAAAAGTTTATTACATTTACAATTAATTTGTAGATATTGGTGTGAGGAGCAATTAATCTCAAGCATTTCTGTCTTCTAAATATTCTGAAATCTTATAATAATCCTTACTATGCAACTTAATTTTAATACATTTTTTAAATTTATGAAATGGTAAGTCTTTAATATGCTCGGAAAGAAATTCGTTAAACATTATTTCTGAGACACACAAATTTAATTATTCATATCCAGTTAACGGACAACTGAATCACCGTGGATTTAGTAGTCACCGTATTCGTATCTCAACTGTCACATTTATGTGAAATTCACCCATAGAGAAAAAAGCGATTATGGCAATCCACAGAATCTATAACCATCCTAATATATCTGCAAAGGCAGTATTAGACATTCGGTTCGAATGAGTGTAAAGGCTATTGCTTTGACACGGAATAAGTCTAAAGCGAGCGACTGGCATTGATCATAATATCGGCGGAGGCTTACGGGGGTGATAAATGGACGGTCATGGCACTAGCGGTTGGATGAAGCCACCATATTTAAATCTTGCTTGTCACATCCATGTTACCTGAAATAGGAAATCGCTCACAAAAAAGGACATAGATTATTCTTTGTTTTAAGATAGCAAACAATACTGTAAGACTGAATTTCTGCGTGGTGGTCCGGGCTCCTTTGTAGAATAGACCACCTGCCTTCCTTGCCAGGCAGCTCGTAAAAGGCGAGCATAGGCTCACCGTCACTAACACCGTGGCATCTGACTACGGCATAGAGTTTAGCAGCGACTCGGCCGAATTGGTACCACCGCCTTACCTATTCCTGCCGCCGTAACGTCATGACGTGTTCCAGTTCGGAGGATAAAGTGGCCGGTAAACTTCCTTTTACTCGAGGCCTAACAACCTGGCCATAGGTTGGCAACGCACCATTACCACCTTTGGTGTCTCTAGGCGGAGTGAATTTCTTTCCAACAGGAAATCCGTGTGCTTGTTTGCCTTCCAATATCATAAAAAAGACAATTGCTGCTTAAAGACATCGTAGTTGGATCGTGGAACAGGACAAGTGTCTTTTGAAATATTTGTATACAGTATTACCTATTCCACCAAATATCGACAGTAAATTTTACCATTGATGTTAATGCTGTGTTTTATTGAATAAGAGCTAATGGAAAGTTTGCAAGTTACAGGCTACCCTACACTCTTGAACGGAGCACGACAACGGCGACCACTATGTTTGAATATCGAATATATATCGAAAATAACTATGTTTTATGGAACATCTTCAATATCAAAACATAGTTGTTTGAATAATGAAGGTGTTCTAGAAAATTTGTTTGAAATTATTTGAGGCACATTTATTTGATAGTTATTTTCAAAAATTTTGTAATTTTTTCTATCTATAATCCCTACTAATTAAATATTTGATAAATTTGTATCAATTAAAATAATAAATTTTGATATGGTGTTACTAATTAAAAATAAACCATCATTAAAATCTGAAAGAAATCTAATAGAAAAATATCAGTTTGGACTTTGGACCATTGGGATTAGAAATCAAACTGCCAGATAGATTTCATGATGGCACAGTAACCATTCCAAATATCAGTAGGAGTACTCTCAATCTCGATTTCAAAATCAAATTCGGATCTGTGCTATTTTGTTTTCTAGAACGAAATACTTGGATGTTATTACAATAAAGCTAAGAAATCGATAAAACAAATTGTTATTTACTATTAACTAAATGTAAATAATTTGATACTATAGTGTTCAAGAATACAAAATCGAACAGATCCGATTTAGATTTCAAATTTGAATGACAATAAGATCGAGAGTGACCTAAATACGTTTTTAAAACATTTTGGCATTGTAGTCATGCTTTTGGCTTTTATACTGAAAATATTAAAGAATAATTAATCGGCTCTGTGGTCGGTCTGGTGTCGGACTTAACTTCTGGAGACTTAACCCGAGAGGTTCGAATCTCGGATCGGGCAACAAAAAGAAAATTTGGTTTTTCCAATTTTCTAATAAGACAAATGTTGCTCAGGATTGGATATGTGCCCGGTTGGCGATAGGCTTGCCACCTATCACATGGTGGACTTTAGTGTCTTCGGCTAGTCGTGGGTGCCCTGGTTGTGCCTCTGCCTACCCCTTCGGGGATATGGGCGTGAAGATACTGAAAACATTATATTTGTTTTCTATAATTATTTTTAAATTTTATAAATTTAGCGTTGTAATGCTTAGTAAAAGTAAACAAACACACAAAACAAAGTGATTGAAATTAGTAATCTAAGCGTGAAGTTCTAAAACTACCTTTTTTATTGTGTTCAAGAGTAAAAAACTACACAAATTCGATTCAAATTTAAATTTCCAGTTTGTGTGATATGAAGATTCAAGAGTGTAGTACTGACTACCTACAATAGCTATTCTTCAAGTAAAGGGATCGACTATTTGTTTTGTTTACTGTAAGCATCAGAAACATTTGACACCTTCACAATACTATCAAAGTCAGGGGTCAAACATTTGCGTTGCTTACTGTAGGCAATGCAAATATCTGACCCCCTCACTATATTTTAAAGTTAGGTGTCAAATGTTTGCATTGCTTACCATATGTGATTCAATCCATCTTCAGACTGGGATGTTATGCCTCTGTAAGTTTACAGCCATCATACTTTGCAGACCGGAATATGACAATGCAAGTACCAATATGCCAGTCCGAGCGAGAACTCTACTACTACACAAATATTATATTATTTTCTAGTTATGAGCCTGCTAAGTTGGAGTAATTCAGTAATCTTTACTTAGAATTTTTAGCTTTCATTCGAGCTTTAATTAGCTTAAGCTTTAATTAGAATACCAATTACCATCAGCAGGCAATGGGGTCGTCATATACCAATGTCAATTTATTTAAAATGTAGCATTAGGGTAGCCAAAAAAAATAGGTAGGTAGGAATTAAGATAACAATATCCAATGTGTATGGCTAGCAAAGGTTAGCTTTTGCCAATAGGAAAGGAGTAAAGTATAAAAAAAACCTTTGTTCAGAAAGCCCGATGAGGTTGTAAAAACCACGAGGTTGGCAACATATTAGTTATTCCAAAAAAAACAGCCTGTGTTCTTAGGTGTTCTAAGACTATCGGGACTGGCATTACTCAATTATACTTATCTAATATATAATATCATACTTATCTAATAAAGATTTTTGCTCCAAAATCAATGAACTGAATAGGAAATTAAAATCATCAATCAAACTAAAAAATACAAAAGCCCCGTTTCCCATTGTCGCCGATATGTTTGCGCAAAAACGACTTTGTCGCATCACAGTCAAAGTAATAAAAAATCTGTACACGGATATAAAGTTGTACTGGAAAAGTTAATTTTTAACCCCCATGGAAGAGACGTGTTATAAGTTTGATGTTTCCCTGTGTGTGTTTTTTAAATATAGGAGATCAACGAACAAGCATACGGCTCTCCTGATGGTAAGAGATAACCATGGCCTATTAACGCCATAGATGCTATAAATGCGTCGCTATCCTGTGGCTGAAACGTTAGGTCTATTGTGTAAGTCTACCGGCTAGCCTAGCCTCCGAACCAAAACATGAGAGAGCGTAATGTTTTATTTAATTGTCTTGTTGACTTAATTATGCATATTTGTTATATGTTCGTTGTTTGAGCATCTATAAAAAGAGGGGTGTTAGAAATTTGACGTGTGTATGTATGGTATATGTCTGTGGCACCATGACTTTTGAACGGATCGACCTATTTTGATGCGGATTGATTTGATTCATTTTACTGTTATTTATCGTGACTCAGTTTTGTTTAGGCTAATTCTAAGTAACCATTATTCTAAATATCACCTCAAAAACTGACGTTAAATTAATTATTATGTCGTCTAACTATCTACTTTTCGAGTTTTTCACAATAAACAAATAATTAAGTATCCCAGGACAAATTACACAAACTGATCTTACCCCACTCGAAAATACAGACATCTGTGTTCTTCACGTAAATACCTGCAACTGTTAGGAATCGAACCCTAACCTCGCGATAGATCACTGCAGTTAGGGGAGTACGCCAACCCCGCGGTCAACGAAGCAGTCTATTTACCTGGAACATCATTATAAGATCCTGACTTGGTGCAATGAGAAATAAATGCGCTCTTTGCTAATATAAAACTCAGTTGACAACTGGTGGATAAATTGAGTTGTATGTATAATTCATCTAAACTAGTCACATCTAGAGACCGTATATCTCGGGAGTGGAGCTAGGGGCTTTGTGATAGGACGCGTAATACGCTCACAATTGGTTATTGCGTTGCAATGACTGTGCGGTTTACGTAGGCACCATGATGTTTTCCATCATAAGTGGAAAATGGCTTGCTCTTTTATCCTTTATAAGGAAATACATATTTTACATAAAACTGATCTACTAAATAGACTATTGTAATGTCAAAATATTAATAGCGGTATTGAGGAATATAGAAAAAACTAGCTGTTCCTTCGAACTTAGTTCCACCCGTTCAGTTTGTATGGGAAAAATTGAATGTTGTATTTCCTAATTTCCTCGCAGTCAAACGGGATCAAAAATATCCTTTATCCGGCTACCTCACTATTAATTTTCAGTCAAATCGGATCAGCCATTCTTGTGTTTTAAATAGTGTAACTAACGCGACTTTCTTTTATGTATATAGATAATTATTAGGTATTTGCCGAGTCTTTCGCGTGCTTAGACTTTGGGCCTACTAAAAAACTTGGTCTATGAATTCATATCATAGCATATCGCTTTCCATGTGTAGTGTCACCAAATTTTCTGTCCAGTGTTTTATGAAAGGCTTTTTCATTGACAGTTTTCAGCATTTTCAGTGCTTTTCTTGTACAAGTCCAAGTGTCCCACTTTTTCCCACAATTCCCACAATCACATTTTTTATTACTTTGTTTTCTTTATCACCATATTTTAAGTAAAAAAGCTAGGCTGTCCGCTGAAAAGATCAGTTGGTCGCACTGAACGAAACCAATTTATTTACTGTCTGAAAAAATATAGAAAATACAACTCATAAACGTGCTTCTAAATGAGGAGGTTATAATAATCGACTCGTTTGTTTTATGTATGGTAATCGATTTTTCCGCCATTTCAACCGATTTCAAAAATTCTTTGTTTATTTGAAAGAAAGTACTTCGGAGGTGGTTCCAATACAACTAGATCTTCATGAGATCTCAGGAAAATACAAAAAATATGTAAGGAGATAATTTTTTTTTAATTATTGAAATAGAAGTTGGTTTTTGGCAGTTTTATTACTCTCTTATATCCTACTAACAGACCCGGCGAACTTTGTAGTACTTGACATTGAAAGCTACTGACAGTTTGGATGGAATAAAACATTGGTATTCCGTTTTCGCTGCAATTTTCATATTTTTTTCATAAAACTCTCTTCCTAACACAAATAAAAAATTAACAAACTTGGTAAATCCATTCAGGCGTTATGCGATGACTACGCGAATCGGGGATTCATTTTTTATATATAGAGTACCTGGATGACCGGTATGTGACGGTATTTTGTTATAAGTTGTGTTTTTTGGAAATTATATTTAAGTACGACCCATAATATAAAATTTCTTAGACTTCGTGTCACTTAACAACGTCATCTGCTGGAACAACTTTATTGCTCACAGATAATTGGTTTTATTATTCGCCAATAGATGTCAGGAAGAGTCATATTTTTCAGTTTAAGCACGAATAAAATTTTCAGTTTAAACACGAATAAAATGACATTTTCTAGAAATTATTCCTAGCTAGATCGATTTATCGTCCCCGAAACCCCCTACATACTAAATTTCATGAAAATCGTTATAGCCGATAACGAGATTCCAATTACTTATATATAAACAAAAACTGCTTATTTTAAAGGTATAATAATAAGATATATAAGATTTTCATAACTTCTGTTACAAATGTAATTTTAATTTTCTAGGTTTTATTTATATATTTTCGGTTTGGTATTAATAATATTCGCTTAAATTTATGTCTGCACTAACAATTTAAAGCATAGCTGTTGAAATTTTTAACAGTTTCTTTAAGTAATTAATGTTACTACCTAACCATGACACGTTTTCTAAAACGAAAAATTTAAATAAAACTAAATCGATATAATTTAAACATTAATATTTTTTCGTAATTTCTAAACCGATTTCAAAAAATATTTTTTTATTTGAAGGAATGTACACATTGCAACCAAATCTCTTCATGAGATCTCAGCAAATACAAAAAAATTGATGTACGTAGATAAGTGATTGAAATTGAAGTCGGTTTTTTGCAGTTTTACTACTTCTAAGTCATGTCCTATTAATCGACAAGGCAAACTTTGTAGTATTGACATTTAAAGTAATATTAAACATTAAAAATATTAATATAGTTTAAGAACCGAGGCGAGACATGTATAAAAAATTAATAAAACTTAAAATGCGTTTTATTTCAATCATTACATAATTTTTGACCATGTAGAAACTTTATTATGTTAAAAAATACGTATCAAACACCTAGGTGGCTTTCCTGGTGGTAAATAACAACCACCGTCCCCAGAAACCATATGTGGTCGGTACATCGCTATCCTATGGCCATGTCTTAGACTACGTGTGCCAGTCAAAAATAAGTAAGGCAATCGGACCAAACCGGGCTCGCTGCTGAACAATCTCTACCACCTAGCCTTAATGGTAATGAATAGCCCAATACCCCTTGCACGCGAAGGTTCTGTTACATCTCAACGTCGAAAGTAAACCCGAATTACATACGGCCGAAAATACATAAAATAAATTCGAAAGATAGTTTTTGTACCTTGCTACACAAACGTTTATCAAGAAAAAAAAAAATAAGTACTAGGCGACCTGGCGAACTTTGTGTCGCTTTTTGCTATATAAACTGTCAAAAGCTATTGATAGACGTTGGCAGTCAGTAGCTATTAATAGACGTTGGCAATATCGAAAAAACTAAATTATTGTGCTACATATTTTCTTCTATCATAACAAAAAAATTTCAAAATTGGTCCATCTGTTTAAGCGTGATGCCATGACCAAGAGAATTAGAGATTTATTTTTATACAAGATTATCAGTTTGTAGTTTTCATTTTCTTAATTTTATCCCAAAAAAAAACCATATTATAAGATATTTATAAACCCCCAACTATCAATTTTTATTAAGGATCCAGTACCTCCAAAACAGGGAAGGGTTTGGAATCCTAATGATTCAACACTTTCCATTGAAAACTTTATTCTAAGATTACTCCGTTGTATAAATGTAATAAGCTTTGCAGAGACGAGATTAGACCCCAAATTTCACTCTGGCATTAATGATATTTTCAGTTGGAACGCGGGGGACTTAGTTGCTTGTTGGCACTGGAAACAATGATTTTGAAAGTCATTTTGTTATTTAATTATTAATATTGTTCGTTTGGAACGAAAACAAGCAAGATTATCTAATGGTATTAAAAACACTACAGAAAGTCTCAAATCTAAAACCTAATTGTGCAAAGACCAAGTCAATTGTTTTTTGTAAAACAAAAAGTTTTTGAAACCGATATGGTCGTTATAAAATATTAGGTTATTTAATTACATAATAACGTAAGATAGAAGGTCAATAAAGTAGGGATTGAATAAATTAATAACCCATTTGGTATTACACGGATCTCGTAACTTTTCACTCTAGAAGAAATAGTATAGTAAAGAAAGTCTCGCAACTTGTTTTTTAACAATAGTCATATTTTTGATGCCGTATCACTTGTTTTTGTACATAGTCCGGCATTTACCGTTTCGATACGGTGTATCTAAAAAATAGCCACATAAACAGTTATACTAAGTCATTTACAACAAATATAACCTCATCATCAATATCAATCAATTGTAATGACCAATTATATGGAATATGAACTTATCATTTATTTACGATTACAAAGTATTTTATGTAGTTGGTGTATTTAGAAAACTAGACCAAAATTGCAAAATGTTTTAGTTTTTTCTTAATTCATACACCAAAAACTTATTAAATCATTTATTTCTATAAAAACCCACGTGTCTCATAGATAAGGTGTGTAGCAAGCAGGATTTTAAAAATCTTTGCCTAAATTGTATTTTAGATTTAAAGTTTATGTTTGTTAGAAGTGTTTCAGGCTGGATTTCACCGCGATGAACGCAAAAACTCGTTCGGTCAAATATCAAGAGCGTCAATCGTGTAAATTTTATTGCCAAACAAATTTAGTTCTTGTAAACATTTGTAAATATTTTATTATTAAACTATTTTAAATGGTAGGTAGATACTCAACAAATAATAATTTTGATAATTTTAATTTTAATTGCAGTAACTTATGAACGAAATCATTACCGATAAACGAATTCGTTTACACTAAACTTCGTTTTACTAAACCCGGTTTTCCATATTTGATGATAGGTTTGAGATTCAAGTTTTGATGATAGGTTCTTTCTAAGATATTTTGACGGTTAGTTGGTAAATGACAAAATTAATAAACTGACTAGTTACAATTTTTGAAGTATTGCTTCTAAATAAATGGAACACGAAATGTAATGAATTTATGTAACGTAATAACCTATATTTTACCCTAATCGCCTCTGTGGTATAGCGCTCCAGCGGTCGGATTGGACTACTTGAGGTCCCGGGTTCGATCCCCGGGTTGCGCATTTAAATTATAAATTGTACATTTTCAATTTTCTAATAAAATAACGTTGCCCGGAATGAATATGTGCTTGCCACCTACCACATTGTGTGACTTAGTGTCTTCGGCTAGTCGTGGGCGCCCTGGTTGTGCCTTTGCCTACTTCTTCGGGGATATGGGCGTGAAGATACCCCTGAGTTTCAGGGGTCGAAACTGCTTGCTTTGGAAGAGGATGGTACGGTCGTGCTCCTGTTTTGTTTGACTTGGCGGGGGGCACTACCTTGCTCAATTTCAACTCAGAAAATCAAATTTAGTACCTCTGCCATCGCAACATTACTGTTAAAATTAGCACAAATTAAAACGTTTGCTATTAAGAATATAAAAAGAAACCCATTATAGTATGATGTCCAATTTATATACCAATTATTGGCAAGATATAAAATAATTAGTTGGAATACAAAGTCAAAGCCTTTCCGTCATCCTTATTCCAAAAAGTATAAATAACAAAATTATTGAATTTCGCAATTTAATATCGGCGTGCTCGCTCACTGTTGTCCATAATTACTATTGCGAGCCCAATTCATCATTCTTTATTACAAGTATAAAATTCCATGTAAATTTCATGCACGACCGATGAACAACGCAAATGAGTTTCGATAGATCAAGGAATCACAGTTTTTGTGATATTTTCTTGTAACTTGAAGTATTTTTGGTCTAAGAATTAATCTATTTTGCTCCTTTGTCTGCGTTTTGATGTTTCCACAGGAATCTATAACATTTAAATTCTCTATGTTGGCACTCGTTAGAATTTTATGGTAAACACTTTTCTTAAATAAACACTTTCTTAAAAAAGTTAAGTCTGTAAAAAAAATAAAACTGTTAGCTTAGGTATGTATTTATTGCCGAAATTCACAAATATTCTCAAGCTTCAGAAAATGATTGATGCATTTACATGACTGAATATTACTGTAAACTACACTGACCAACTGCAAGACTCAGTGATGTACATTTAGAGGTCTGCATTTCCGGGTTAGGGCGTTTATTAAATCTGTTCTTGGATCTATTTAATTATTTCTATGTTTTAGAATCGTTAACTAACCACCCATAACACAGGCATATCATTTGCTTACTTTGAGGTTAGATTATATTTATGTGATTTGTCCAGGCATATTTATTTATTTATTTACTGTGTGTCTGATACTCTGCTAGAATTCCTGTGTAAATTCAGAAGCGTCCGGAAAGAAAATAAAGTAATATTACTAACAAACTTAACAAGTAATTGAAACTGAAATGTTTATTTATATATACATAATATCTGTAAAAATCATCTCGATCACGTCAGTTTTCAAAAAAAAGCTTTTCCCTGTGTTGGTCTGTGTCTGCTGCGTAGAAAAGACCATCTGCTATTCTGGCAAGTCGATCGTTAGAGTCGACCCCTGATTTAGGTGATTACCAACTACTACTACTACTAGACTACAAACAGAGCTGCAAAATAACTTGGTGGTTGGTGTCTATTATTAGAGCCACGTACACGTTCGCTGAACACTAACAAAAAAAGTTACGAAACTGTACAAAAAGCGGTTTATATTATCGGTATAGTTAGGATTGTGACGAAACAGACAAACAAACTTTAAAATTTAACTGCCAAATAGAACATTGGAACTTAAGGTACTCTTCATTCTAATAGCTTTGTAATTATCTTCAGTGTAATAGTAAAACACCTTTTGGGCGAAGCCGCGCGACACGACATTTGTATAACCTATGACGAAACATTCATATTTTTAAAGAAAGAAACACTTGTACTGTTTTACTTATCACTTATAATTTATTAGGTACTTTGTAATTAGTAGCCTACCGGTTTCGCTTATACAACATCATCAGGGCTAAAACTTAAACTTAAACTTTAAGTTTTAGCCCTGATGATGCTGTAAACTTAAACTTTAAGTTTTAGCCCTGATGATGCTGTATAAGCGAAACCGGTAGGCTACTAATTACAAAGTACCTAATAAATTATAAGTGATAAGTAAAACAGTACAAGTGTTTCTTTCTTTAAAAATATGAATATTTGGAAGTTTTACCAAGCGCCGACGATGGAAAATATCAAATATATGACGAAACAAACACACACAGATCAAATTTTAAAATTTTACTGCCAAATTTAAGGTACTCTTACTTGTACTCTTTATTCCATTCGCTTTATAGTTATTTTCAGTATAATAGTGACGAATCTTGAATTCGAGCGAACTCACAGGGCTAAGTTAATATACAAAATTAAGGTATTTTAATGAAAAAATATATTTTGCAGATGTTACTGGTCGAATTCAATTTACGGACAAACATTAATCAAACCTACAGTGAAGTGTGACCAATGGTATTAGTGGTACTTGACCAACTCACATTCTTTGTTATTGAAAAGGCTTACAAGTTACAGGTAATATTCTATTTATAATAATGTGACGTCATGTAATTGTTTGTAATTTTTAACTCCAATTGCATCCAAATATTAAAGATTTATTTAAAGATTAAAATAGCCAGATATTTTAAATAACGAATCATTTATTCTATTTTGATCGCCTCCTGGGGCTTATACTATGGCTTCATAAAGTCGTTATTTCAACTTTAAAAAAACCTTTGAGGTTGGATAAACGCCGGGTTGGTTAACTTAGTTGCTTATATTATTTAAAGAAATATTTTCGATGTGATAAAATAGTAAACAATCACACTGCTCTCCTAAAGGTAATTGATGACTGTGACAGACTCCATAGAGGTTACGGAGGCGTCGCTATAAAACTTCGAAAAACCGTTTAAAAATAAGGTTCATTACCTTTAAATGTTAATCACTATGATATGACAGTTAATTAAATTTTCACATTTTTTTTATTGCAATCTTTTGACATAGTCACCGAATATCATGAAAATAAGCCATAGCTAAAATGTTAGGAATAAAATTAAAAACTGAATTTATGACTTATCGTGAAAAAACAATTGAAATTTTAGACACTACAAAACTTTTATTTTAATATTTAACTTGAGATAAATATGTGTTTCAAATTGTCTAAAATAGAAAAAAATATATTTAGACATTTTGCGACTCCGAAAATATTAATCATTAAAATAAAAAAGTGAATTAACATACATAAATATTTTTTTAAAACAGGCAGCACCTTAGAATTTCCACTTAAAATCTTCGTAATGCCGCTAGTGTCATGGGTACTTTTGCTCTCCAGGAGCTTCGGGGTGGCTTATTTGAATAATTATCTGGTATTTTTAATTTAGTTTAGACATTTAGTTGCTTTAGTTTTTCTAATAATCTTTTCTATATTAGTGTTAAACTAATTAACAAACAAAAATATTATAATATAATAATAACTTATCATTAATAGGGGGTAGAGTGAAGCGTATCAGTGCAGGTAAGCTTGCCTAGTTTAATCCTACCTCTTTCTACCATGACGTCAGTGGTAACACAGAAAACGAGTGTTAGAGGTGAGGATAGACGGTAAACACATGCCTAGGAACCACAAGATAAAGCGGCCTACCATTAAAACAATGGTGTCTACAACCGACAATTTATCCTTACCAGTTTAGTTGCCTTGTTCCCTATAACATAAATAAAATAATTAAATTAAAAATTTGAAAAACCCCCGACAAAAGAACTAAATTTCCCAATTTTTTTTATTTGCAGACATTCGGTTTATCTCCTTACTTTCACGCCTACAAATTTTAAACGGCTATATCGATTTTCATCAACCAGGTCTAAGAACACTCGCATATAAGTTATCTTACATACAAAAAAACTAAATTCCCCGTGTTGGTCTGGGCTCCTTTGCAGAATAGACCATCTGCCTTTCTTGTCAGGCAGCTTGTAAAAGGCGAGCATTGGCTTATCATCACTAACACCGTGACATCTGACTAGGTGGCAGAGTTTCGCAGCGACTCGCCCGGATTGGTACCACCGCCTTACCTATTCCTGCCGCCACAACGTCATGACGTGTCCGGAACACACCATGACGTTGTGGCGGCAGGAAAAGGAGGGTAAGGTAGCCGGTAAACTTATTTTTGTTCGAGGCCTAACATCCTGACCTCAGGTTGGCAACGCACCATTACCATCTTTGGTGTCTCTAGGCGGCGTGAATTTCTTACCATCAGGAAATCCGTCTGCTTGTTTGCCTTCCTATAAAATAAAAAATATCCATTCGGGAATCATGATGCCACAAACATACAGACACACAGACAGACACGTCAAACTTATGACACCAATTTTTTGCGTCGGGGGTTAAAAATAGTCCATATTTAGCTCAAGACATTGAAAGAATGAGCCACGTTTAATTATGACGAATAATTGATATAATGCTTCCGCCATGAAAAGCACGAAAGTTGCCAGAAACGTTGAATAGGTACAGGGTGTTTGTATTTTGTGGACGTAATTGGATTTCATTCGTTGGCTGATTTACTGGCGCTTACTTGAGGTATGGATTTTTGTCACGAAACCATTTCGCCGACACGATTTCCTTACAGGTTTTTCTTGTTTTATGTAGTTTTTCTTCATTTTTATTTAAGCTATTTGTCTTTTTTTACTGCGCCTTGATGTTAATTACAATGTTTCTAATTTAATTACGTTTACGGGAAAATTTAGAGTAAATTTTTAATTGGTTAATAATTAAGTACTACAAACAACCTGGTAGAGTCTTGCTTGTTTTTTGGAAGACATCGAATAAGCGTGTGGGAATATTATGGTAAGAAATAACCGCAGCCTGTAGGGAGAGATATATGTGTGGTTAGGGTGTAAAGCGAACCTAAGCCATTAAGGGATACTTAGCCACTTGTAACTTTACAAATCTATTTGCAGTCTAAAAACAATCATCCTCATGGTAAGATATAACTGTAGCTTGTAAATACCACAGATGTTGTAGGTGCGTCACTGTCTTGTGATTGATGTATTAGGCCAATTGTGCTAGTCTACCGGCTACCCACCGAACTGCAACATGGCACTGTCGTTATAATACCAATACCAATCTCTGCTGGGGTACAAAAGGTTTCACAGGACTCTACTGCCTATGGTTTTGTTGGTAATGACCCACTTATAATGACCCATTTCACTTTTGCTCTTGCCTATTCTTCACAGAGGATCCGGACCGAGGCGTGCTATCTCCGATAGGTGCCGTCGTGTTCAAAAGTAGCCACTAAACTTCTTGCGTTTGAAAGACAAATTTATTTTATGAGTAGCGGCTGCGGCTTCGCCCGCATTTCACCAGGAATCCGTTGTGCGATTGAGATCAAAAGTAGCCTTTATGTTAATCTAAATTACGATCTACCTATGTTCTAAATTTTAGACAAATCTGTTCAGCCATTCAAGCGTGAATAAGTAACAAGCATCCTTACATACATACTCACAAACTTTCGCATTTAGAGTATTAGTAAGATTGCAACGCAACTAATTACCACCTTTGGTGTATATTATCGCCTCTGTGGTCTAGCAGTACGGCATCGGACTTGACTTCTAGAGGTCCTGAGGTTGAAGCCCTGGTCGAGCAATAAAAAAAACTAGATAATGTGTTTTTTAATTTTTTTAATTAAAATAAAGTTGTCCGGGATTGTATATGGTTTGACAATGGGCTTGCCAGCTATCGCATTATGGGACTTAGTGTCTTCGGCTAGTCATGTGTGTCCTGGTTGCACCTCTGCCTACATTTTCGAGGATATGGGAGCAAAGATACAGGCAGTATTATACAGTATATTTCAAATTTACCAATTTGCAAATAGGGTTTGTACAGTAGGTTCGAGATATTTCATGGAAATTCTGTAAAAGTCTTAGCCTGTATCGGTGTTTCAGTCACAATTAATTTAATAATACGTACTGACAGGTACGTAAGCGGTGTGTATACATTTTTAAGAATGTACTTAAAGAAAATGAATAGGTATAAATTATAATAAAAAATCAATGTATACTTAAATGTTTGTAGTTTTAATGTACGTTTGTCAATTTCATAATATTTCGATGTTCTATAATAAGGGATGTTGTGTGTAAGTATATACTTTTTTAGTAAATAAAATAAAAATGAAAAAATATTTAAGAAAATAACAAACTAAAACATGAATTTTCGAAAAATAAATAGTACAAGTACTTCTATTTTTTGTTTTCTATTGCTATAATAAAACTTCTTTTAAATGTAGATAGATACACATGCAGAGTCACATTTAAAAAGTCACCCGAGCCTGTCACTGAAAACATAGTTCAATAAAAAGTTTTAAAAGATTCATTTCAATTTGCAACTTCAGTTATGTTTTAGTCGAAGAATAAGTTAATAACCGTGGAAAATAAGAATATTTAATTTTAAATTACATACATTGCGTTACTTAATTACTTTCTTAATTCAATTCTATTTATAGACGAGCAACGAAGAAGTTACAATGCGATGCTATCAACTCATTGACCTTATTGACAACTTAGTGATCTTTGTGTAATTGTGTATTATCGTTATTATAGTTGAATAATGTATTACAAATTATAAGTTATTTTAATGCCAAAGTAAAATGTTTTTATTTTGTTACAAAAACGTTACAAGTAATTGAAATTCTTATTTCAAAATTTACATCAACATTCTGAATAATAATTTTGTTAGATTATCTGTGAATTTCATAAAAAATTTCACGTGTACGTAGATTAAAGGACAGTAATTCAGAAACGACTGAGCATAAACTTAAATTTGTTTTTTTCATTTTTTCGAAGAATAAGAATAAATTTATTTTTCTTGTTTTTTATTTTATTGAAGTGCAAAAGAAATAAATGTGTAAACACAAGTTTTTAAGAGATTACAGAACAAGAAAATTAATGAATGAAAAAAAATTTTTTTTGTTTTTATCGAAAAACGTGTACAATCAATATATCATGATTTTAATTAGAGATTTATTTACTATGCTTCTTATGTTTAAGTGATTTTATAGTAAAAGTCTGTTTTTTTAAACTAAAAGAAAACAAATAAAATAAATGTCAAAACTTGAGGGCGATGGGGTCGTTTTATCTCTATGCTAAAAATCACCGTGTCTTAGTATGAGTTTTGTTAAGTGTTTAATAAAACCATTAGTATTATCCTTGTTGATTTTCTAAAACACTTGTGTTAATTAAAGACAATTATTTAGCTGTTCTACAATCTTCAGGACAGTTCAAGTTCAAGACAGTTCAGGAGGAATACAGCAATATATACATACGTGTTTCACAGGAAGAACCCTGTTAAGGGAATGAGCTCGCTTCTTTTTATAGATTTATTTTTGATTTTTTGTAAACATCATTTTGACTGTCCATGAAGCGTAAATAAATACCTAAGAAATCGTACAACATCGTGTCTGTATGTCGAACTTAATCCAGTAGAAATAATTGGGTTGGGTTAAGAGACGCCTTTTATTAGTTTTCTTATTTTTTTCAATTTTTGTCTGTTTATATTATATATGTCATATATGTATATCATATGTCATATTTTTATAGCTTTTTAGCGATTTAAAAATTTTTGTTCAATCAAAGACAAACTTATTTTGTGACAATACAATGGACAAACACACGGCCCACTTGATAATAAAATACAACTATGGCCTATGGAACCATTGCTTGGTGATATTTTGAGCAGAAGCGCCGCCAACCGGTGGACTAGAGGGGGCCAAGTTGATACGAAGATTGAGAAAAATATAATTTGTAAGTTAAGTTGCGAGCCTCGTGCCCTCTTCCTTTTGACTTTCCTTTAATTTCCCGCTTAAATAGTAGCAAAGTAGTTGTAAAAGTTTTAGAACAATCGATCAAACGAGTCAAATGAAATGCAGAATACTGTTTGCTTTATATTTGTCAACTTTTTTAGAATCTTTAGGGAAGGGTAGATTCCCCTCTTACCCCTTGGTCGGTGGTGAAGGAGTTTCGCAACGATTCGCCCGGATTGGCACCACCGCCTTACCCATTCCTGCCCTGCCCATTGTCAGTGCTCGCGATTGACGTGTTCCGTTTCGGAGAATAAGGTAGCCGCTAGTAAACTTATTTCTGCTGAAGGCCTAACATTCCGGCCTACGGTTGGCAAAGCACCATAAACTTTGGTGTCTCTAGGTGGCGTGAATTTCTTACCATCAGGAAATCCGTCTGATTGTTTGCTTTGCAATATCATTAAAAAATAGATCTATTCAACATGTAGGATCAGTACGACACGGGGGAAACTATTTCATCAAAATCTGTCTAAATAAGCGAGTATGTCTTCAATAGAAAAAAAACAGGTCCTTCTTTTAGCACGAGGTAAGTAAACCAATATAACATGCAGAATCTAGATCACGGTATTGGAAGTTAGCCCCGTCTCCGTAATCTCGTTAGAAGAGGGTATCCCGAAACATGTTTTAAAATAATCAGGTTCCTGTTAATTTTTAATTTACTGCTTGGGTGGCAGTTTGGTAATATGATTGAACGATGCAGGGCTGATATTACTTTGCCGGACGATGTACGGAATATTTTGTCTTGCGTTTTAATGGAATATTTGGTGAGATTAGTCGCAGAAGACGAGTGTGAATTTGAAGATGTACATGTCGCAATTCTTTTTCATTCTGTCAGTTACCAAAACTCATTTTTAACCGAATTAAAACAAGGATTTAATGTTTTTTTAATTTTTTGTAGGTATGTTTGGTACACGATTACTTTGGTACGAATTATGAATCGATTTTGATGTTTATTTCGTCAAAACCTCTATAACGCTGAAAACATCATTATGAACAAAAATCTGAGTCAAAAACTACTACCTAGTTGGATTATGATAAAATTTACATGGAACCACCTTGGAACCATTAGCTATCATCCAATAAAAGAATATCAGATCGCGAATGGTAGCTTATAAAATAGTAAGAATCGGCTTTTGTCAAAAGTTGTCAAAAGTTGAGCGTTTGTGTGTTTTTTTGCAATCAACAATATGGCAGGGTGTACGATTAAGTATTTTGTAACATTTTCTTTAACTTACATTTCACAAGTATAACTTTGGTGATTAAAAAAAGTATTTTCACTACCATATGCTCGAAGAAGTACGCAGAGGCACAACTAGGGCACCCATGACTAGACGAAGACAATAAGTCCCACAATGTAATAAATAGCACATTATGTTCAGTCCCGGCCAACGTTGTATATAAATTTAATCTAAATTTTATTATTTTGGCACGGCAATTGATATAATTAGGTATAAATGAGTAAATTTACTTTTATGGTATTGTTAAGAAAGCTGAAACATATTTTTTTGAAGTGAAAACTTCCTTAGCGGCGAAGTGCACTTTTTTTGGAATGGGTAAAAACTTTTAAACTCATGTCAGGACACGTGACCTGATCGAGAATTCGTATTCTACCACATAAATTAAAGTACTTTTATACTGATAATTAAAACAATTCGTGCAAAAATATTCCCTAACCATTCCAAAATATCAAAAATGCACAGCGTTAATATTCAAGTTTTCACTTCTGCCGGCACTCCCGGAGTGCAAAAAAGCATAAACAAAAATGTAATTAAATATTGCTTTGCCTTTGCCTTTAGAAAAAACGAGTACTCCAAATTTGTCCATATAATGGTTATTTTTATTCATTAAGACAACTAACTGTACGTTTGTTTGCTGACCTTTGATAAAAAATATCAAAACTGTAATTTTATTCAAGTTGAATGAATTTATTATTTTAAAATAAATTAACAATGAAATTAATGTTAACTCTTTAAGGGCATTAATGAAATTGAAGCAGAGTTTTAGTCAGTTCCTGAGTGATAACGATCTTTAATATCGTATGAGTGGTTGAAACATTAAAACGAGAACCAAATGTAGGCCGCGCCTTTCAAGGGTTAAAGTAATAATTGGTCCATCAATTTAAATTCATGTTTTGCAAACTCATGTTTTAAATATCCTGAAATTCGACGTTTCATGTTAAAGTTAATCCTTTTGCAGCAGTACCATTTTTTTGTGAGAAAGGAATTTAGATAGCACTCGTCAAAGAGTACCTAAATACTACGTAATAAGAGGCGGATCTTCTATAGATTATTTATCTATAGCAAACCCGAATTTTGTATGAAGTTTGACTTAAGTGACATAAGACACTTGACAGACAAGTAACAGAGTCTGTTAAACAACATGGTGAAAAGGTATAACCCGTTTAATTCGAAAGTAAGTCTAAAGGAATTTAGATTTAAGGCAACTAGTACCATATGATTTAGGTGAATAAAAACATAGAAAACCTTATACTTTTATTTTTTTTAAATAAATGTTGCGCCAACCTGGTACTCGTTTTGAAGCAGTTTTGTTTGTTAGTAAAAAAGGAGCTTAAATAACACCTATCTTACAGCAGTTTTATTTGTGAGTAGGAAAGCAATTAAGATAGCACTCGTTTTAAGGCAGTTTTATTTGTTAGTAAGAAAGGAGTTTCGATAACACCTATTTTGCAGCAATTTTATTTGTGTGTTGGAAAGGAATTTAGATAGCACTCTATTGCAGCAGTTTCATTAATAAACAGAAAAGGAATTTAGATAGCACTCGTGTTGCAGCAGTTTCATTTGTGAATAGAAAAGGAATTTAGATAGCACTCGTTTTGTAGCAGTTTCATTTGTAAACAGAAAAGGAATTTATATAGCACTCCTTTGCAGCAGTTTCATTAATAAACAGAAAAGGAATTTAGATAGCACTCGTGTTGCAGCAGTTTCATTTGTAAGGAGGAAAGGAGTTAACATAACATTCGTTTTGCAGCAGTTTCATTTGTTAGAAAGAAAGAAGCTTAGACAATAGAGTCACAGTTATCTATATATTAATACGTGATGCCAAATCTTTAGACTGCTTTTTACGCGCGCGCGGACGCAGGAACATAAAATTTGGTACACTTATAGTTTTTGTGTAGGAAAAGTGCAGAAAGCTAAATTTTTTAAATAATAATGCTTATAAAGTATATTAAATCAATAAATAAAACATTACCCACACTACCATGCATTTGACACACACAAACAAATATATTGATGATAACGATAAGAGATCACAGATGGCGCACCACACTGTTTGGAAACAAAGTAGTTGGTCTTGAGAAATGAAGATGGCGTTCTTATCAACAAGATATTAAATTTATTATGGTCGAATTTCAACCACTAGTTTAATAATAAAATTACAAATGTTCAATAATCCCTGACAAAACCTATTCAGAGTAGCAATTAAAAATGAATTTTCATCTAAATTTAATAAATTTAACCTTAACACATGTACAGTTTTACAATTAATGTGTACGCGTTCAGGTTGTTAACTGTTTGTTCAAGAACAACTTATAAATATGTATCAGTACTGAACAATAACTCATAGATGACTTCTCAATATATTTTTAAAAACTTGATATATGTTTATAAAAATATAAGCTTGTTTAAGAAAAATTGTGATGTACATGCTGTAAACACAAGGAATAAAAACAATCTTGTTGTGCATAAGTCTCGTCTCCACAGAATCAGTTATTC
>NJDC01000698.1:366069-403239 GCA_002245475.1 Calephelis virginiensis | reverse complement strand
TGAAGATACTGTAATGCTAAAATAATGTATTAAAATGTACGGCAAGACAAACAAACTCCTCTATAATTTTAACTTTCATACATTTATTGTTACAAAGTTAGATTGGTTTCACGTCTGTGGATGGGATTTTGTATGTAAAACTACGTCCGGTTTATAACTTGAAATTGCAAGCTATATTCATATTCAAGATAGCTAAGTAGATATTGTTACAAAGTGAAGCTCTTTTATTATTGTGAAATGCGAAGTATCTATGAAGTATCTAAGAATTCTGTACATTGAAGATATATAAAACAGGCTATTAAAAAGGAACAGCAGAACACATTTTTCAAATTTTTAGATTATCTGTCTGTCTGTCAATCTGTCTGTTTAAATCTGTCTGTCTAGTTTTCTAGGTTTTGATGAATGTTATATGATTTGGGGTTTGGGGATGAATGTTATATGGTTTGGTTTGGATTTGGAGGTAGTGGGGGGGAGAGAGGAAAGTTATAGTATATATGGCTACGATGGCTATAATTCATTAACGTGTTGTTGTAGTGTAGATAGATTATTCATTCTTCTTTTGTTTTGTAGCATGTGCTTTAGACATTGATATTCCAAATCATAAGTTTTGCAGTTTAGAAATTACAGACATGAAAACAATGTATAAAGTAAAAAAAACTTTCGGCAGATTCGGCGTGAATTGCGAATGGCATACAGAAGAACAGACGAAAAAATCTGAAAATGTTAAAAATGTGTTCTGTTTTCAATTTTTAGTCATGTGCACTTATTAATACTAGTGATCGCCCATTGGTCGAAATTCGACTATAATAAATTTTAATATCTTGTTGATAAGAACGCCATCTTCATTTCTAAAAACCAGCTACTTAGTTTCCAAACTTTTTAGTGCGCCATCTGTGATCTTTTATCGTTATCATTAATATATTTGTTTGTGTGTGTCAAATGCGTGGTAGTGTGAGTAATGTTTTATTTATTGATTTAACGTACTTTGTAAGCATTATTATTGAAAAATATTAGCATTCTGCACTTCTCCTACGCATGAACTATAAGTGTGCCAAATTTTATGCTCCTGCATCCGCACAATTTCCGTAAAAAGGGGTCCAAAGTTAACGATCACGTGTTAATATATAAATTAAATATCTCCAATATACAAAATTCACTACAGTTTTATTATATTTGTAAATACATTCACGTAAAATATTTCTTAAATTGTAACAAAATCAATGTTAATGTTATCTATAAAGTAGCGTCCCATCGTTACGAACTTTGCTTTTGAAGCCTAGTGGAGTGTTGTATGTACTTGTGGATTTTCTTTGTTGGGGTTGGCAAACTGATGCGTTTGCCAACCTCTTCTCATGGACTGTAAAATTTGAGGCCATTTTAGTTTTCATTATTACGATCAATGGATACCTGGTGTATCGTTTCGTGTAACTAGTTAACGACCGCGATTTCACTTATTTTTGTGCTATTTTGAAAAAACGTGGGCCAATTATTGAGTCCAATTTTACTTTAATTAAAGATTTGCTTATGCAAACGGCAACTGATGACTCCAATTCTACTGTGATTGAACTGTTTTGCAAAGACATCCGACAGTTAATGGATCCGATTTTCTTTATTTGAAAATTCTTACTAAACTTGTGAATTGTGAACGTGAATATTATTTACTTTGTAACAGCAAAAGATGTATCTTTTTTTTAATTCTTATTATAAATTTCTTAATTACACTTTAAATAAAACTCTGACGCTTCTGAAAACAAGATTGTAACATATTGATTTCGTTATGAATACCTAATTAAAATCAACAAAGTATTTAACATTTCTATGTTTAAACTTATCTTTAAAAATATGTTGGTGACTAGATTAAAACCAAAAGATGATTTTGTGTTACCACAAGTACCTAGCCATCAGAGAGAGCCATTAACAGAGATCATAAAGGTGTTGAGTTATTATACCTTCTTTCATGTATTTATTGTATAGGCCCAAGACATAGACCCAAGTCCTTTGTTTTAATCTAACTCTAAAGTAAGCAAATAATTTGCCTGTGTTAAGGGTGCTAGTCAACGATACTAATACATAGAAGTACTTAAATAGATACTAGAATAAGATACCCAGACCAGAAGACAGCCAATCGACCAATGAAGCGGTGGAGATATATATAAAAAAATGGATCTTTAAAAAGAGTATTATTTCATGTCGTAATCCATTCTAAAAATTATACGCATGAAAACAAATTGAATTTGCTATTTCCTCTTTGTGTTCAACTTTTGTGGAGTGCTGTCGAATTCGCCTGATGATGGTTCGGTTGCGAATGGAAACATACGTTTAGTGCATAATGTGCGTATTATTGATGCTACTGAAACGGTATTGCAATGCGCGTTGTGTTTTGTAAGGAGCTGGATATATTAGTGGTCTTCGACTTTTTGTATGTCCAATTCATTTAGTACGCGTTTTATTTCCAGTTTCTGCGCGCTTTAATATATTTTTTAAATAGCTAATTAATTACTTGATTTTGTTTGAGTATGAATTTTGTCATAGACTTCTTATATCGAACGGATTCAATTTTTTCTATAATAACTAAACCTGCAAACGCTGTTTTGCCCTATAAAATATTTTTCTCTAGAGTATAAAATTATTAAATTACTAATGTAGCTGTACGTGTAATTTTAACATCGAATCATATAAAACTACAAAAAAAATATACTATATATCGTCGGTAAATTGGAAGAACTAAATAACTCCGATTTTGGCCAAATTAACCTTTTACTATTTTCGTAAGCCCCAAAATGTGGCGCATCTTTTGGTCTAACAAACATTTCCATATCATAACCCAATCCAAAAATAAAGCCATTTTCGTGTTTCGATTGTAGAAATGGATAAGATGAAATGAACACTAAATATCAATAGAAAAAATGACTAACTCTTTACGAAAATGAACAACTGTGATTTCTGATCACTTGAGTAAAAAATGAATTAGCTAACTTGAGTTATTTAGTTCTTCCTCCAACAAAAATATTCTAATAAAGCTAGTCAAGTTGAAGAAAAACTAAACAATTTGAAACATTTGACTCGAACCTTAATGAGCACTCGTTCGTTTTTAAATAATTATTTTTATATTTTTCTTTTTGAGGAAAATATACATTTATAAGAGATTCCAATCAAGTAAATGTCAATAGGTGAAATTATTTAATATTTCTTTATATAGTATACGCACGTAACCAATTTTATCGTGCAACTTATCAGTAAAAAAAAACATTAAATAATATAACCATACGCGTGCCGACATGGGAGCATTTGAGCATTTATTATTTTAATGGGATAGACGACAATTTTTTAATATGGATTCAAGGGTTAGATTTTTGGTGAAAATGTATGAGCAGAAAGGCAATTTGTCTAAGGTAGGTAACATACAATATTTTAAAGTTGTTTCTGTATATAATTAGATGGTTTCTTTTAAATACTGGCTTGATTATTAAATACAAATATGCCAGAATAGGTATCTACAATTCCGTGTGAGGGGTATTCACGTGTATCTACTTATAAGGACCTAATACCTATACTAGTAGCAACAAGTTGAGCCATACAATCATAATTACTTCTTTTTGTTATTACGTTTTTAGAATTATTGTTTAAAAAATCGCCTCTGAGGTCTAGCGTTTTGATTTCGGACATGAATCGGTCCCGGATTCAGTCCTACTACAACTATAGCTTCAACTACTGATTCTGAAACAAATGCAAAGAAATCTTTACCGAAGAAAAACATGTAAAATGTGCAAACCTATTTTTCTATCAAAAGTCTTAGGCCACAAGAAGAGTTTTCATTGAAACGAATAATTAAAAAACAGAACAGACTATAACCTTTTCATAGCCTGTTCCGAGAAACAAAGAAATTCTTACAGAGAAAACGGATTTTTCAAATATCAAATTATTAGCGTGTCTGTAAGAACTTGTTTATGATGAATATTTTCGGGACCAATTGAAATGGTATCTAGTAAAACAGGTTGATGAAAATATGAAGAAAATTACGGATGACCAAATAAACCATATTAAAAACCAGATTGAGAGTTTCTCCACAGTATTACATACACGAAACAAAATGTACGAATCGTGTGTGGAGAAAATGAAAAATGACGTCAAGATTGCCAGAATACCCATTTATAGGAGAGTTTTTGGCACACAGTACAATTTACAGTTTTCCCAAAAAAAGACCAGTACACTACGTGCAACACGTACATAAAGATAAAACAAACACTGGTTTTCTGAATCAATTCAATCAACATATAGAGCGAAAAGAAGAAGGAAAGGACTGAGGAAATAAAAAAAGTCAAAAGAGGACATGTCAATTATGAGTCACAATTGATTTACAGTCTTCTCGAGACACTACTGCAGACAGTCTAATGTTATATTCCAGAAAGCTAAACTTGTATAGTTTATCTATGGATTGAAGCCTCACAAAATAATGCTCTTTTCATGATATGGACTGAAATTAACAGTAAAAGAGATAGCATAGAAATATCTTCTCGCCTCGTTGGTGGAGTGGCTAGTGTACACGCCTAACTAAATCAACCACCCGCGAGGGTCGAGTTGGATTCCTGACGGGGCCAGACATTTGTGTGGTGAACATTTTGATGTCTGCATTTCCAGGTCTGGCTGTTTATTAAATTTATTCTGGTATCTATTTAAGTATTTCTGTGTATTAGAACGGTGGACTAACACTCATAACACAAGCATATAATTTGCTTACTTTACTGAGGCTATAATAATGGACGTTTTTATATATTTCAATACATTTTCATGCCAAAATAGTACGTTGCAGCCTTTTTTATTATATTTAGTAGTTAGTGCACATTTAAACTAATAAAACAAAAGTATTTAGAAATTAGTCACTGCAGTCTGTACCATAGAATGTGGGAACAGCAAGCTGGCTAAAAACAAAATATTTGAAATTCGAAAAGGACTTGCCAGGATTTAATAAGTACCGATATAATACAAAATGTAGATTTAATAAACCACGCTTGATTTTAAAATTTATATGCTTTAATGTAAAGATAAGTTATTTTGATTTCATTTATTACCTACAAATGGTTGTTTTAATAAAAGTATTTTATTTTTTTGTGTTTTAAATTATATCTCAGTAGCTGTCCCAGCGCACTTCGTTCCATCCATTCAGTTTGCATGGGGAAAAATAAAATATTCTTTTCCATTTTCCCTGAAAATTTCCTGGGTTTTCTTTTCATAATAACCTTATTCTGAAAATAATTAACACAATAAAAAAAGAATTAGCCAAATCGTTTCAGTCGTTCGGAAGTTATGCACTCAGCAAAACATTCAGCAATTAATTTTTATATTATAAAATAATGTAAAGGAAAGTTATTTTTGTTTTTGTTGATTTTAAAAGATTTATATTAAGTAATTTCTTTGATTTTATTACATAATGATATTTCTTTGCCATACCAAATTATTTTAGTTTTAATGTTTTACAATATGTGAGTTTATTTTATTTAATTAGTTATGTTACTAATTCCGAAATATGTTTATTATTTCACGTGAGATATATAATCAGAGACAACATTACACGAAAAAACTTTGTCTAAAAATGCATAACTTTTGTGTTTAAATATTTATTTAGGTTTAAAACTCAACAAGTGTACTTGGTTGACCCAAATTAGTTAATTCAAATCTATCTAATGTGTGGAAAAACTGAATAACTAAAATGAAGAATTGGCTAACTACGGTATGTTTGCAATATCTTGGTGTGGCAAAACTGGATAACTTGGTTTTTGATTTTTAATGTTTTTTTGGTTTATGAAAGAAATTATTTGAATTGAGTATAAAACACACAGTAAACATGATTAAAGCATATAAAATTACCGACACTAAAATTGTTATCCATTTGTTAATTATGTCAAAAAAAGTGTCAAAAAACACTAAATTGCAATTATCTCGAAACTTGAAATTTTGAGTATTCAGTTCTTCCATTATATCGACGATATATACAATAGTCTACGTCCTGTCCTTAGAATTACTAAATAAGCACAAAAATATCACAACGAAATTAATTCGTTTAGAAGTAATTAGGTGATAACAAACATCATAATATGTTCCCCGTATTGATCCGGGTTCCTTCGCAGAATAGATCATCCGTTATACTACCAGGCAGCTCGTAAAAGGCATAGGCTTACCGTCACTGACACCGTGACATCTGACTAGATTGTAGTGTTTCGCTGCGACTCGTCCGGATTGGTACCACCGCCTTTCCTATTCCTGCCGCCATAATGTAGGTGCTTGCCGATGACATGTTCCGGTTCAGAAGATATGGTAGCCGGTAAACCTACTACTGCTCAAGGCCTAACATCCCGGTATTAAATTATCAACACACCATTACCATCTTGGATGTCTCTAGATGTGAATTTCTTACCATCAGGAAATTCGTCTGCTTGTTTGCCGTCCCATATTATAAAATAAAATGTATTTACTTGTATGTATGTGTGACATAATCTTCATTGATGTCAAAATACGATAGTAAAGCAAAAGCGATAATCTCTATCGTCTCAGACCTGAATTAGACACCTTCGTGATACTAACGAAGTTCTTATAATCCCACCTCCGGCGCCTTCCCGGCTCCCCCTTCAGTAATCGAGTTATTGCTCTGCATCCCATGTCTTACGCGTCCCTGCTTACTAATGGCTGGCGAAGGTGTTATGAATTCTTCGAATATCTTGAAGTAACTTAATTTTTTTAAGCTTTAGCAAAATGTCACACTTCTTTACATACTAGTATGAATACTTTTTCTTTGGTTATCTTGAAGTGGGTGATTTAAAAATGTATAAAAGCATCAATGGATTCAACAACTTCCTTTTGTTCATCCATACCATACTAATAACACTTCGTTAAATGTCAAACTAAAATAAATATCTTCACGCCCATATCCCCGAACAGGTACACAGAGGCACACCAGGGCACCCACGACTAGCCGAAGACACTAAGTCCCGCAATGTGATAGGTGGCAAGCCTATCGCCAACTGGGCACATATCCAATCACGAGCAACGTTTCTTTTATTAGAAAATTGGAAAAACCAAATTTTCTCTTTGTTGCCCGACCCGGGATTCGAATACGGGACCTCAGATTAGATTATTTAAATTTCATAATTTTAAGCATCAGCACAATCTCATACTTCGTTAGTTACTAAAATGTCATGCTTCCTCACATACTAGTATGAAGTTCTTCGGTAATCTTGAAATTAGTTATTTGAACATATTTTTGAGCATCAATTGATTCAACAACTTCCTTATGTTCATCCATACTATACCAATATTGTTTCTTTGAATGTCTTCAAGTAGATTATCTTAATTTGATAGTGTTAAGCATCAGTACAATCTTATGCTTCCTTTTATCCATTCACATAAACTCATACTATTTCTTGGTTATTTAATGAATGAATGAATATACGTATGAATTTCTTATCGTTTTTGTGCTAACACGTTTGAACAATGAATTGGGAAAAATAAATGTACAAAGTTCGGGAGGACTTTCCAATGAGGTTGCCAAGATATAAAAACCTTAAGACACCTATTTTTTTCAATACTATTGAAGTAAAATAAACAAACTAAAGAGTGATATTTGTTTTTTTATAAGATAAAAAATGACACGTAATTAGTAAAAAAGACTTATGACAAGCATTAAAGCATAAAAAACATAAAAAACGTAGAGGTTTCTTGCATTGCGAACATTGATTTAAAGAAGAGTTCAACTTGAATATTGATTTTTACAAGACATGATAATGTAAAACAGGTGTTTTTGATAATTAACTTGACAATTACATTAGATTTTTATGTTTTTCCTTTGTCAATTTCACTGTCAATATTTGAAAAAACAATAAATGTTAATCTAGTTTTAAATAGTCAACAGTCCGGACGTGTGTGCATCATAATGTGTGGATCAATAAAAAAAGGAAAAAACAATTAACTGGGGGCTATATATTATTTAATGTGCAATCTTTTGTCACAGTGTTAACTTTTCTTCACTTTTTATAAAAAAAAGGGCACAGGGCACGTGGTAATACCTACTCAGTAAATTCTCTACATGAAAATCAATTTAGCTTATCAGACATAGTAAAAGACAGCAATAACATTTAGGGCAAAATTTTGATCACTACTAAATGATTTAACCTTTTAAAAGAGTTTGATTTGATTTGAACTAATGAAGACATGTCTACAAAAAAGGTATCTTAACGCCCATACCCTCGACATCGTATGCAGAGTCACAACGAAGCACCCACAAATAACCAAAGAGTTAAGTCCCACACTGTTTTAGGTTGCAAGCCTATCGCAAACCGGGAACATATCCAATCCCGAGCAACGTTATTTCTATTACGAAATTGAAAATACACATTGCCAATTTTTATTTTACTATCCGACCTTGGAATCGAGCCCGGGACCTCAAGAAGTCCAGTCCGACGCCGGACCGCTAGACCACAGAGGCGACATTATAATGAAAAATAAAATAAATATAAAAAGAAAAAAAGGTGTAGTTAAATAATAAAAACCTCATAAATTCGATGCTATTTTTCCATTACTTGATTGAGTTGCATAATAATGCGCTTTAATAATTTAATTTAGCGTTTAAATAAAATTGCAATAATTGCAACTGAAAATTACTTTCATTATACCATTTGTACGCGCTGGAAATTTAATTCATGTCTAGCAATACGTAATATACATACATACATATCTTCACGCCAAGTACCTTACGGGGTAGGCAGGGAGTATCGAGTGCCAGACCTCACGATCCTGACAAACCTGTCTAGCTTCCTTCATATTCATTAACCGTTTTCATAAAAACTCGCCGGTTTCGGAGACGATATCTGTGAAAAAAACATAGATGTCATGACATACATAAAATCTAAAGACATTATATAGGTATTATATCACATGGTTTCAGTGGTGTACAGGTTGGGTGTTGGTATTGACTACAAGAGGTGAAGGTTTGATTCCCGAATCGGACAACTCAAATACTTATGTGTTTTGTCTATTTCCTAAAACAATAACATTGCTCGGAATCAAATAAGTGCCCAGCTGGCAACCGGTAGTGGTTACATTGTTGGACTTAACGTACTTTCGGTTAATCGTGGATGCCCTGGTTGTACCTCTGCCTACATCTTCGGGAATATGGGCATGAAGATACTTTATTTAAACACATTTTTAATTATTGCATTAAAATTTAATTGTAAAACAATAAATTACAGTTTTTTTTATTACGGAATAGGCCAAGAATAGGCGTAAGTATTACAATCACTACATAGTATAAAACAAAGTCACTTCCTCTGTCCCCATGTCCCTTTGTAAACCTTAATCTATAAAACTGCACAACGGATTTTGATGCGAATTTTTGTAATAGATAAACTGATTAAAGAGGATAGTTTATATGTATACTTCATAACCGCGCGAAGCCGGGGCGGACTGCTAGTTGGTAATGTAAGGTCAAATAACAAAGCTTTTGTTTAATCTAAGCTATCATATTATAGTTTGCCCAAAACATAGCAAAAAACACTAAAATTAAAAATAAAGCGCAGTAAAACTGCAATAACTAAGTCCAACTATTTTTATTACGTCACGATTTGATTATTCCTTTTTCGATAGAAAGCAAATGGTTCTGAAATCCCACATAATTTTTATCAATATCCCACTAGTAGTTTTTGAGTTACACTTAATAATGCATACATTTCTTGGTTATCTTGACGAATTCATCAATGATGAGGTCCAACCAAATGAGGTACAACCGAAAACTGATAGTTGATAATATGGGACAAACTCGGAATCATGGCCTATCTTTATACAAAAGAACCATCAAAATTGATTGGCTATTGACCGAGTAATCGCGTAACGAATATACAAAAAAATGCAATCGAATTGATAACCCCTCTTTTTCATAGTCGGTTAGAAATGTTAAGTAAAATGAGGAACCCTATGTAGATAAACGCCATCTAGATCATGTCACCTTTTGAACAAAAACAATCCGCATCGAAATCAATATATCCTTTCAAATTCTAAAATGCGACAGACACACGCACCAATAGCCTTAGTGCTCGCCATTATCGTGCTCCATACTGGAGGCTAAAGTAAAATACATGTTCCTGTTACAAGAGAGTAAGTTACACCTAAGTTACCTATAGGAAAAGGTAGTCTCTAACCATCTTGCTTTTTTGCTAAAAAATTAAAAAATTAAATTGTGATTTAATAAAGAACTGGTCTCAATTTCGATATTTAAAAAATATCTAAACATTCCCCTGGGAACATCATTAGCCATTGACTAGCCAATCTCTAAGGTAGGTAGGCTCTTCCTAATCACTAAACAGTTTTAACAAGTAAATAAGAAATAGATGGATGTCATCAGTTACCTAGGGCGGTCTATTGGAAAGGATACGACCTAAAAACCTGCAAGAAAGTGTTCCTTATAGTCAAGAAAGACATCTGTTGGTGTTGCGGATGCTATGATGTATACTTACCACCAGGTGATTTACTTGCCCGTTTACCAAAAACTTTCGACAGTTTACCTGCACTTCTGTAAAAACTAAAACTAAAACATAATAATATAGACGTCGAATATAGTATAGCCTCCTTCATTTCTAGTTAAAAATAATTTTACATTAATATCTTTGTTTTTCAATAAAAAACTGTATAAAATAATACTACAAACATAACATATATATAACATACAGTGATATTTCACTCCCATTATTGATTTTTTTTATCTTAGTTCTCCTAGCTTATAATAGGTGAACCAAGAAGGGATTTGGGCAGTTACTTGGGCGAGTCAGATTATGATAAAAGCGATACTTTGTACCATAGTTAAAGACCTTCGTTATGCATTAAAATTTACTATAATATATTTGTGTAGGGTGGTATGTCTGAATTTGTTAGACGTGAAAAATAACGTCAGATTAAAATACGGCGTTTATTGCTTACCATTTAGTGCATGCTTTAAATTCCATTTCCAGTTCTGGCCATTTTAACTTTTTGTATGCGAGAAAAGGGGTCAAAAACTTTAAAAAAACGAGTCATCTATATTCATTAGTTATCACGGTGACTTATCTGATTGACACATTTCCGTTATGGGAGACACATTAGTTATATACACTATTGGTAACTGATCAAGTTACTGTTTTTGTCCTTTCAGACTTTCGAGGCTCACTCGTATCGCTTCAAATATAAACGTGACATTACATATTTACTCTCCACTGTATAATTGAAAAACTCCAACAGTTACCTATGACGCTTGAGAGACTACACATATAGCATCCTTGGCTCCCCTACTACTATGAAAATAACGACAAACTACGAGTCGGTACGTGATTGGCGTACAATTCTAAACTTAATGGTTATGACCCCTTACAAGTAAATGCCCTCCAGTAGGCTAATGTGTATATAATTATTAGTAATTTTGCGCTATGACTTTTTTCTTTGTCCTGTTATTTTAGTTCTAACGGGTGCTTGGGACTTTTCATCGTGTGCACTCAATAAGTAACTTTTAACAACACTATTTATATTTCTTGGCATCTGAATTATGAGACGTCCATTAAAAAGGTAGGGTTTGCTTTAGGATTTTTCACAGTTATATTTGAATATTTATTATATCGATATAATGATATCGACTTAATATGAATATGATTCATCTCCTTTCACATTAGGTTACCCGTCAGTCGATTCAGTGATTGTAGAAAAACTGACAACAAAACTTATTGACATATAAGACGTCAAAACAATGTGTTTGGAACGTCTAAGATTAAAAACGCACTTAGAGACGACAGTTAACATTTAATTTATCGTTAAGTCATAATTTTATATAGTAGGTATCTTTGTTATAACTGATCAAAAATAATTGACATCTCAAATTCAAGATATATCATTTTTTTTGTTGTGTTAGGTTAAGAAAAGGTTTTATGTAAAAAAAAAACATTTACTTACTCACATCTCGACCTGGGCATTCGGTGTGAGCTAGGTTGAAGATACTGGCTGGTGGAACGAAAAATCGCGGTATGAATGTGGCGGCAAATGTGGCAACAACATACAGTGGTCTTACCCTACTTCCTTCTTACGAATTTTCGATCAGGGTACTTGTCCTGAAGTAAGTTTTACTTTTTATAGGTACCCATCGCAAAAAGTACACAATGCCACTAAAGAAGTTTTTCATTTTAAAAAGAATAAGCAAAATTGGTCCATTTGTTCAAGTGTGATACGATGACCAAGACAAATAGAAATTAGTTTTCTATATTATTTACTAAATTATTGCAATTACATAGTACAGTTTAATTTTATATATTTATATATTTTATAACTGATCGTTTAAATATAACCGCATTAAATTTATAATTTAAAGCTCTACACTATAAAGTTTGCAATATTAAACGAACCTTTCAATGTTACATCGAAATTTAGTTATAATTTCTCTATTTCAGAGGCAATGCCGTTAGTGCTAGCATGACAAACAGAAGGGACAAACAAACCCGTATTGTTCAGCCGAAGAGTGCACTCGATTCTGCCGCATACTCGATGCTGCAAGTTAAAAGAGTTTGTCTATTAAATGGATTTTATATTTTTCTCGTGTTGGTCCATGCTCATTTGTAGAATAGACCATCTGCCTTCCTGCCAGGCAGTTGTTAAAAGACGATCATATGTTTACCGTTACTAAGACCGTAACATCTGACTAAGTGGTAGAGCTTCGCCATGGAAATGTAAGTACTTAATTTAAACTCAGTAAAATGCAGAATTTAAGTAAATTTCTCTGGAATACAAAATATTACATTTGTCAATTGTCACGTAATACTCAGAAACCGCCCGCAAATCATGATTCAAATGAAAAAGAAACATTAAAATTGATTAATCTAAAAATAGACTCTAAGGAAACTAACACAGCTTTTTGTAGTGCTATTTCTATTTTATTTGATGTGAACGGTTACTAAAATAAAAATAGAATGCCCTATTATTATATTTATTAAAAGGATAAATTTTAGTGGAGCTTTAAATTCCAGACTACAATTAGCAATGTTTAATTTTTTTGCGTCTTTCAGCGCCTATAATCTGTCTGATTGCCTTACAATCTATATGAAATTAACGTCTATTTCCCTTCATCGCCAAATCACGCCTGTGTGGATAAAACAATTTCGTTAATACCTATTCCTTGTGTCAACTATTGTCAAGAAACGGTTCTTACAAAAAAAATATAAGTTTTGCGTAACGTTGGAACATTAAAGGCAATTCGACGAATGGATGATTATATAGGCTAAAATCAATTTTCAAATACAATATTCATAGCTGTCTAGAAAGGACAAAGTCTATCAGACATCTAGTCTCATATTTTAATACAATATCTTTATTTATATCCGCTGCAACATTACCAATAATACCACACACATCGAATACAGCATTGTTGTGTTTGGTTCTGCGACGGTCTTTCGATGAAGTGAACCAAGTGAGTTTTGGTTATCAAAATTTAAATTTTAATGTTTGCGCCACTACCAGTGCAGAATTTGATGGGCGGCGGCCAATTTTCATCAATCATTCGTTTATGGATTAAAAGTATCCTTACCATAGTTGTTTTGTGAGTTCTTGATATGGACAAAAAATGGCATTTTTACTTATACCGAAGTTATTAAATGTGAGGAATCATGTATGTTGATGTTGTAATTTATATGATTATGCACTTGCCTCCGGCTTTGGCTGAGTAGAGAATAAGTCTTTAGAGATCGTCTAACCTGAAATGACGCGTCCCATTTCTTAATTATTAATTATAGATATATTAGTGCTAATGATATGATTATACAGATGCCTCCGGCTTTGGCTGAGTAGAGAATAAGTCTTTAGAGATCGTCTAACTTGAAATGGGGCGTCTCATTTCTTAATTACTAATTATAGATGTGTTAGTGTTAACGACTACAAATTTATGTGTATGTGTCAATATTTTAATAGACTTTTTTATGATTATACAGTTACCTCCGTCTTTGTTTGAGTAGAGAATAAGTCTTTATAGATCGTCTCACCTGAAATTCTTAATTATTAAATATAGATGTGTTCGTGTTAATGACATCAATTCCATGTGTGTGTCAATGTTTTAACCGACTTAAAAAACTCATAACGTTCTCAATTTAACAGTTTGTTTTTTTTAGATTTGTTGCGCGATTCCAACGGCAGATCAGTTTGATAGTTCTTTTTTTGGAAAAAGTGAGATAATAAATTCTAGGTTAATCCCATATTATTATTAATATTATTATGATCCGGATTATGGCTTTTCAGCTATTTAATAATACATAAATTTTTGGTTATGATGACGACCTTATCATTAATGTTAGCGCTATTAGCAGAATGTTAATAAAAGATATGGCCACTAATCCGGAATAATTTGCTATCATTCGAAAAAGAATTACCCATTAGCGATGTAGTGGTGGGAATTCTAATTAAATAGTTGGAGTCTAATTTCGTTGCTTCACTGAGCTTAATTATTCCAGAATTGCAATTTCTTCTAGCTTAATCAGCTGGTCACTTGATGACATTCGCAATACTCTTTGTTTATAGTAATGCCGTCAGGAGTTTTGGCGCCATCGTGAATGAAGATGGTCGTAATTTTTTCATAGTTATTGAATTTCGTGTTTATATTGAGTAAAATTAATTAATTTAGGTGGGAATTAGATTAATTTTGTTCAGGGAAAGTGCACAAATGAAGTAATCATGAAGAAATTAGTGTATCGTGTATTTCCTCGCTGCCGCCAAATCTCGACGAGCTTGAGTAACGAAGCCACCGTTTTACTTAAGACCCAGGCAAGACTTACTGACGACTTATGACTGATGACTAATTATAATTAATATAAAATTTGATGCAAATTTCTACTTGACTAATGGCAAAATACTAACGTGAAGGCCAATACCTAAAGAAAGAAAGAAAGTAATGCCGTCATATTGTTTGAAAAAAGACAGTTTAAAAATTATAAACTAGTTGAAAAACAAATCCGTTTAAAAGCAGCAGCTAACTGAATCAATCTAGAAACAGTCCAATCTAAGAAGTGTTTTATGTGTATTGCGTGGATATTTTCTCATAAATAAAAGTTACGTCTTTTTTCTCATTTACGTACACCAGAACATAATTTTATATATTCTCGTACACGTAAATGCGATGATGGGCCGCATCATTTCAGCTTAGGCGACCTATAGTTAGGTCCAAACAAATGACAATGGACCGCCAAATCTGTTCTTTAAAGCTAAATTTGATAACGAATAGAAAATAATAAAAAATAACTGAACAAGCCATTTTTTGTGCCTCTTTGTATTGTTTTTTGTGTTTGTGCCTCTGCCTACCTGTTCGGGAATATAGGCGTGAAGATACATATTTACTTACTTTTTGTTTTTTTTACGATTAAGGCTCAAGAAAAGTTGGTGTGATTAATAAAATAAAGATAATTGCAATTAAAATATTAACACCAATATTTTTTTCTTTTTATGTGTAGTAGAATATGTTGAAATGCTAAAATAATTTGTAAATATTTTAACACACGTATTTCGCAAAACAAATACAATATATTATTTTTCCTACATATATAATAAGTTACCTACATATAATTAGTTTAAATTCTTACATTCTCCTAATTCGCCTTGTCGTTCAAATGTACATACTCTGTTGCGATACCCTTCTAGTCATTCTGCTGCATATTCCCATTCATTCACAGTCCATGCTGTAAGGTTGTGGAACTCCTTACCTAATGTAATTCGTGGCTGTGAAACTCTTGATTCTTTCAAGAAACATCTAAAAGAGCATTTCTTTGCCATAGCTTCGACTTTCAATTCGTTCATATAATTTTACTTTAGGTATATGTTTAGTTTAATTTTGTTTATCTGTTTTGTTATTTTTTTTATTTTATGCGTTAATTTAATTAATTTATTATAATTAATTAATTTATTTATTATAATTAATTAATTTATTTATTCAATAGTATATATTTAGTAGTTTATTTATCTATACACCAAGTCTACTTATTTCATTTAGTACTTTCCTTTTACGGGTTGGCTGGAAGAAATTTCTTTTATTAGAGATAAGCTCGCCTTTGTACTTTGTTTTTCTTTTTACTTTTAAGTATATTTTTATATCTAATATCAGTTGTGTACAATAAAGTGTTAATAATAATAATAAGTGTCAATAGTATTAATAAATTTGCTAAGTTCATATTAATACTTTTTTAATCCAGGTCATATGATTAGTACGAACAATTTATCTACCTGGCAGCTTATAAAAGGCTAGTACAAGTTTAATGTGTCATTACCAACACCTCTGATGGTAGAATGTTATGAAGCAATTCACCCAGGGTAGGATCCACCGCTTTTCTAATTCATATTGCCATATCTACAATATTTGATACTGTCGTATCCCTGTCTAGAGACTAAACTAAGCAGTAGAATTTCACATTAGGACTAACTCCCAGGAATGCAGCTCGTAAAAGGCGAGCAAAGGCTTGCCGTCACTAACACCGTGACATCTGATTAGGTGGTAGAGTTTCGCAGCGACTCACCCGGATTGGTACCACCGCCTTACCTATTCCTGCCGCCATAACGTCATGACGTGTTCCGGTTCGGAGGGTAAGGTAGTCGGTAAACTTACTTTTGCTCAATGCCTAACATCCCGGCCTCAGTCATCATACCACCTTTTCTGTCTCTAGGCGGCGGGAATTTCTTACCATCAGGAAATCCGTCTGCTTATTTGCCTTCCAATATCATAAAAAAAAATCTACATCATCTGCGATATTTAGATGCCATGATTGTTCTCACTTTTCCTGCGTATTTATCGGGGTTGTCTGTATAGGATAAACCATCTACTGTCCTGCCTGGTAGATCGTTAGGTGCAAGCAAAGGCGAAACACATCATTACCCACAAAACTACTGGTGGTAGAAAGGAGCAACTAACCCGGATACGGATCCACCGCCTTACCTATTCATGTCCCCATAATAATAATGTCATGTTCCGATACAGATGCGCAGAGTAAAGTAGCTAGTAGACTTTCACAGTGGCCCTAAAACCCCAGCCACAGAAGGGCGACGCACCTATAACATCTATTGTGTCTATAGGGTGAGGTTATCTCTTACCATCAGGGGACTCACGTTCTTGTTCTCAGTCTTTTGCCAAAACAAAACAGAAGATTTGTGTGATTGCTATCATTGTATCGTAAAATATCTACAAAATTTGAGAGAAACACAAAAATGTTGTCCAGACAGGATTTGAACCTGTAACTTTTCGTCTCAAGCCTTGGAATGTTTAAAACAGTCGCTATAAGACTTTTCTTACACACACTACTTTTTATCACCTAACATATTAATAAATACACACGTGTACACTTATCCTAATAGCAGGATACATCCACATGTCAGTGGGTTGGAAAATCTCCATTTCTACAACTCATGAGACCACAACCACAAATCGCAAAGGACTAGCTATAACTCACTCAAAAATGTAACATAAACTTATTCATTTCACATTCCTTAATTAGGGTGTATGGTTCAAAATTATAGGTACTGATTATCTGAATGTCCGTCTTTTGAGAGAAATGAATTTAAAAATAGGTGAAAACTGTTTGAATTAGAGATTGGGTCCGCTGAATATAGGCAACAGCGTTGAGGGCAAATCGTTTACGGGCATAATAATCATTAAGTGTGTTTCCATTTTATTTAAGCTCCAGTCGAACCTCTTCGATTACGATCTCTATCCTTTTATTAGGATACCGTATGAAATTTGTAAGCCTCCTAAACGTTATAGTACAAAATCGGATAAGAGCAGAGCAGTTAAAGATTTGACCGCCTCGTTGTTCGAGTGGCTAGCGTACACGCCTAACTACACCGATCAACCGCGAGGCTAAGATTCGATTCCTGACGGGGGCAGGCATTTGTGTGATGAACATAATATACACGTCTGCATTTCCGAGTCTGGGTGTTTATTAAGTTTTTTCTGTTATCTATTTCTGTGTATAAGAGTCGTTGACAAACACCCATAACACAAGCATATCATTTTCTTACTTTGGGGTTAGATTCAATTTGTGTAACTTGTCCAGGGATATTTATCTATTTATTAAAGATATAAATAAGTCTAACTGTTTTTTTAGGTAAACTAGAACGCTTCCCAATAGAAAAGTGTTTTTTAGAATTTTGATCAGTTTTTTAGTATCTCATGATAAACAACTTTATTATGAAATGCTAACAAATTAATAAAAATCAAAGGACACTTAAATTTTAATCCTACTTTCATTTTTTGAAGAATATATAACACATTTCAAAATGTAAGCTACGTTTTCAAACTAAGTCAAGCAGGAGCAGAAATATCATTGATTCGAAAAAAGAATATTTTAGACAGAAACAAGGGTGTTATACAAACCTGACCAATAACCACCATAATGTGTATTATGTATTAAATGTCAGGGAACTTAATAAAAGGAATAAATACAAAAAAAAACTTGTTGAAAACTTCTAAAAATAATTGCCCCAAAGAAGCTAACACTTCCACAAAGCAATTATTATGCTGGTCAAACAATGTAAAACGCTGAAGATGTTCAAAACCGAAAGAAGCCAAAGAAGCCAAATTAGTTTAGCCGTTCTCGAGGTTTAGCGAGACTGACTGACTGAGAATGAGTTTTAAATAAAATAACATTAAAATTAAAGAAATGCACAAGCTCATCAGGCCTGCAAGTATCGTCACATTTGTCAGCCAATACTCTCTGCCGCAAGCTCATGTATAAATTCAATGTATAAAATTACGGAACCCAATAATAAATAACAAAAATGTGTAGTCTTGATCGGTTCCATAATAAAATCATATTCGAATATTGCAGGAACTAAAATAAAACAACTAATTTGGTAACGTGTAATTTTGGTAAATGCCTATTTGATACAAATCAGATGTTTTGGGAACAAAAAATTATACCAGTTCGAGGGTTTTCAGCTGAGATGTCAGTTTAGTTGATCTATATCGGAAACATTTATCTATACATATCATAAAACAGTAATAAAACTAAATTTGTACATGAAATATAGTTTAAAAAACTTATTAGTATATTTTGTATAGGTACACAATACACAACCCAAATGTTTTTTATGATATTTGGAAGCCAAACAACCAAACGGATTTCGAGATGGTAGTTGCTTGGACGGTGTTAGTGACGGTAAGCCTATACTTGCCTTTTACGAGTTGCCTGGCGGGAAAGAAGCTGGTCTATTCTGCAAAGGAGCCCGGACCAACACTTCTTAACATAAAATTTTGGTCGCTTTTTGTTCACTTTTCATTCAAAATCTACTGAACGGGTATTTACGAAACCTTGTGTAGTAGGGGACCCGGTCAACATTTAGGATATTTTTTGTGTCAAAATCTTTCGTTCCCAAAACCGTAAAAGCCATTTCAACGTGCGTATGATGTAGCGGCCAACAGCTAATCTAAATATATAAAAATGAATCCCCATTTCGAGTGGTCTTCGCATCACGCCTGAACTTATATGGATCAATTTTGCTAATTCTTTTTTTGTTTTGTTAGTATTATCAGGAGGAGGTTCTTATTAAAAGAAACACCAGTAAATTTACAGCAAAATGTGAAAACAACGCTTTAATCTATGTAAACTGTTAGTAAATATCAAGCGATACGAATTTCGCCGAGTGTGCTAGTCTATAACAATTAATGCTTTGCAATTTTACAATTTTCAAGTTTAAATATATTTAAGTTTTTGTAGTATTAATGTTGAAAAAAAATTAAATATACAGTACCTTCACAGTCAAGTAAACTATTTTTCTTATCTTCTAGGTCATGTTATTAAAAATCATCTTCTCGCTCATATCTCCGGTTTTGCGGATGACACATAATTAGCTTTTAAGGTGTCTAAGAATAACGCGAATTAATACGAAGTAAATAACACACTCTCACTTTTAATATATTTCATTTTATTTTTGTGTTGATTTTGCAGTTCAGATCTCAAATGCTTTAAAAACTTTAAATAGTCCTGCTACAGCTTAGGAGACATCAATATACAGACCAGTTTTCAAGTTTATTGAGTTTATCAAGCCTTGTAATGGTTTAATCTTAAGCAAGTATCTTCACGCCCATATCTCAGAAGATGTAGGCAGAGGCACAACCAGAGCACCCACGACTAGCCGAAGACACAAGCCTACAATGTGATTGATGGCAAGCCTATCGCCAACCGGGCAAATATACAATTCCAGGCGACGTTCATTTTATTAAAAAAAACAATAAACCTATTTTCTTATTAGGATGATTAGGTTTTAATATGTAAAAAGTTAGAAATATCATTTTTAAATTAAATACATATAAATCCGGGCTCCTTTGTAGAATAAACCATCTGCCTAACTTGCTAGGCAGCTCGTAAAAGGCGAGCATAGACTCACCGTCACTAACACCGTGACATCTGATTAGGTGGCAGAGTTTCGCAGCGACTCGCTCGGATTGGTACTACCGCCTTACCTATTCCTACCGCCATAACGTCATGACGTGTTCCGGTTCGGAGGGTAAGGTAGCTGGTAAACTTACTTTTGCTCGAGGCCTAACATCCTGGTCTTAGGTTGGCAACGCACCATTACCACCTTTGGTGTCTCTAGGCGGCGTGAATTTCTTTCCACCGGGAAATCCGTCTGCTTGTTTGCCTTCCAATATCATAAAAAAAAATCAAATTCACATATTATATACTAATGCCACGTATGTATTAAGTAAATTTTCTATGAATCGCTGAGAAGGGATAAACATTCATAGTTCTACTTCAGTAAAACTGTAAAACCCGAAACGACTACAATTACTTTGATTTCACTATTACGAGTCATTTAAGTACATATTTTTTGTGTTTTACTCAATTTTCCTAGGAATCCATCATCAGATCCAGACTTTGAGGTAGTAGGACCATTTCGGAAGTGCGTTTATTTAAAGAAAGTAAAATATCAAATTAAATATTTTCAAATTCGGTTTACTATCGATGGAGAAACCAACAACGAGCAAAAGATTCGAACATATAATCTCCTCCTGTTCTCGTTAAATGGACGTTTGTTACTCAATTAGGAGGGATTAATTACGGATAAATTAAGTATGGATAAAATAAACTGTGACTTAACGTAGCATACTTTGTATAGGCTGAATTTTATCGCGATATAGAACAGTTTAAATTTCTTGATTAAAACTGAAGATTTAAATTTAGTATACATTTTATTTAAATTTGACATATCGTATCTATAATCGTACAAGGTTTTTTATGATATTGGGAGGCCAACAAGCAGACGGATTTCCTGATAGTAAGAAATCAACGTCGCCTAGAGACACCAAAGGTGGTAATGGTGCGTTGCCAACCTGAGGCCGGGATGTAAGGCCTCGAGCAATTATAATTATAATTAAAGATCCCTTCTCGCGAATTTATAAACGTACAATGTCCGAAATGTCCGAATGCTTATAAGCAGTTATCTGTGTGTATATCAACTGAAAATGTTTTTCAGTAAACAACGCTAAGTAAGCATATAAAAGTAATGATATTGTATGCAGAAATAGACAGATCCGATAAACAGATATAACTTTCGTGGAAAAATCAACATCGCCTTAAAATCTATATTTTTCATTAATAATTAAATTTCTCAAAATTGCAATCTAATTATTAAAAATGTAAATCTGTTCTGAATTTCCAGCATTGACCAAATTTTGGTTGTTGTTGTTTTACTGACTGAAAAATCAAGAAGTTTATATGTTTGACCCTTATATTTTTTTAAGTATAGGTATTTATTACCTTCTTCGTCTTACCTGGACCGATTTTATAAAAAATCCATTTTTATTCATTAATACTTAAGCGAGAGTCGGGTATGTCAGAAAGAGCATGAAAGCAGGATAAATGCGGTTGAAATGAGAGCACTACGGAAAATCTGTGGTGTAACGCTCGCTGACCGCATTCGTAACAGTGAGATCCGAGAAAGAGTTGGATTGAAAGAAAGTGTTGGTGTTAAAATGCGAAAGGGCATGCTCGCTGGTTCGGTCATGTGGAAATAATAACAGATGAAAGATTGACAAAGCAGATATACAATGCGAATGTGGATGGATGTAGGTACCCGGAGAGACCAAGGTTGACATTCCACAATCAGATCACTCGGATATTATCCGAGGGTAGTGTCAAGAGTCTCCAAAATCAGCGTGTATGTATGAAAAGGGTAATAATGTGAAGGAAGCCAGACAGATTTGTCAGGATCGTGAGGTCTGCCTACCTCGTAAGGGACTTTGCGTAAAGATATGTACGTATGTGTGTACTTTCTCAACAAGTAGTCCTATTGGTGTTAACTCTGGATCATAAGGAAATAAAGTGAAATTCTCAATTATTGTTTCCTCTTGTATTATATTTTTTGGATGTATAATAATTGTAATCAAAGTCGGTTTTTATAACTTTTCTGCACGTCTTTTTGACTAAACTTTGAGCAATGGAGTGCGACTCCTCCAGGGAAGAAAATTTCTTTGTACAAAGATGACGTAATTATTGAAATCGAAGTCAGGTTTTTGCAGTTTGACTTCACTTCAATTATCTTATAAACTACTTAAACCTTCCCTTTTTTCGGAACTGGTTAACAAATTTGAAGCATAAAAAGGAAAAAAATCCGAAACATTTTTCTCTGCGCTAGTAGTATTATTGAATCAAGGCCCCTTACCTCGATCTAGATTGGGTTTGTGTAACGCTAGAATATTTTTAACCAGTTAAATATGAATCTGTGTCACTACGAACATACAAAGAACTTAATATCGGCTTTTTATCCATCTTTACCAGAATGGATAATGTATTTCGTTTACATTTATGAAGATTTCTATGTTTCCTGTGAAGGCCTGAACGTCTTGAAAGGTAAGCGAATGGATAATTGTTTATTGAATTCGTGTTTTTTTTTTGTCTACCAAATCCATTAAGTGGATTATAAAAATGAAATACTTTAAATAAAATACTGATTTATGCCATGATGTAAATCAGTAACCAGCTGAACACTTATTCACTCACAAGCAACTTTATTTTTATTGTATCATTTTATTGGAAATAATTTGTCATTTTACAATTTTATTTTGAAATTTTCATTCCATCTCAGTTATTAATTTTGTTTGTTATTTCGATAAATTTGTAGGTATTTCAGTATTATTCAATTTCGTATTTGCATTTAAATTATATAATTTTTAAAAATATATTTCAATTCGTGGATTTTAAGAAAAAAAATATCAATACTTTTAGAAAAAAACAAGTGTCTATCAAATCTAATATATGAACTATTATTCAGTTTTATTGGACAAAAAAAACATTAGTTAAAATTTTAACAATACTTAATATTTTTTAAGAATTTAACACTGTTTAAAAAGTACATAGACAATTTGATTTCGACACTTGCGAAAACATTTGATACATACAGGTGCATTTATTAGTAGCATGTATAAAAAATACTTACGCAATTCGATTTCGACACATGTAAAAATATTTGACACACATATGCATTAAGTTGTACATTTGACACACACACACAGGTGCATTAATTACTTGAATGTGTAATAAACCACTTCTCCTTAAATTTTGTGAATTGTATGTCTTATTTATTTCATTTTAACTTCGATCCTTAGACACACACAGGTGAATTAATTACTTGCATGCATGTAAAAAGTGCACACACGTGTAAGGTAAGGTGGCGTGCCGTTGAGGGGGCTGGAGGCCACACCCCCGGTGACGCCTGCTCATTTTAAATTGTAATTACAATTTATTATTGTGTCTCTGTGCCGCCTTCATCGCGTCCGACGCCATTTTATCGAACAACACTGTTGAATAATTCCTATGTTTCCAATACCACCTTAATATCTTTGTGGAACCAATTGCCAAGTATCAAATGGGTACGAGTTAGTAACCTTGAAGAAAAGATCATTCACTTCTTAGGGTTCAGCGACTCATTTGTGAAATCCTAGGTTTTTAATCTAGAGATTTGAGTACACATATACCATCCAGTTTATATTAAAAATATAGTTTTGACTATTAGGTACTGACTAGTACAATAAAGTGCGGCTAGGTGTAAGAGTCCTGCAATGGTTCACACGGATCGGTTCCACTGCACCTTTTCCTGTCACTACAATGTCAGTTCTCGCCACTTTCGTGTTACAATTTGAAGGGTACAGGAGTCGGATCTTTGAAACTCTGTTCTGTGACAAATCGAGGTAATGATTAGAACCGAAATGTGATATTTCTAGGGACATTAGAAAAAACGGATTTATCTTTCTTTTTGTCTGTACGCTGATCGCGATTTACGCCGAATCTATTGAACGGATAGCAACGAAATTTGACAGGTTCTGAGGAATATTATAGGTTTTTTTTAACCCTCGACGCAAAAAGAGGTGTGCTATAAGTTTGACGTGTCTGTCTGTCTGTGGTATCCTAACTCCTAAACGGATGAAGTGACTTCTAATTAGTTTTTTTTTTGTTTTAAAGGGAACTAGTACATGTAATTTTCTCCTTTTCAAACTCAATTAAAAATAATCTGTAATTAAATAACAAATAGGGACACAATTATATTCTATACATTTTATTCAATTTACAAAACCCATTCTAAAGTTCGTACTTCAGTTGCATCCTCAATTTAAATCCCATTACTTTAAGAGTAAGAGGTCTGGCTTAAGATTGCTTAAGTTCATTTGGTTGTCGTAGCTAATGCGAATCTGCGAGGTGATGGCCGTCCTGCTGTCATTGTTCGTTATCTTTTGCTTAGTTTGTTGATATTTAATTTATTATGGTTGCCCTTTTAACTTTCTAGATTATTCTGAAGTTCTGTGAATCATTTGATGTAAAAGTTGTGTCAATATAAGTTTATTTTTACCTCCCATGGAAAAAGAGAGATGTTATAGGTTTGACGTGTATGTGTCCGTCTGTGGCAGCATAACTTTTAAATGGGTGGACTGATACCGATATTAATAACCTTACTTTTAGGTTTTGCCATAGTTTACTGAGCAGATGAAGACATAAACAAGCCAGGATAGAACATCTTGGCATCTATACAACGAGGAGGACCTAGGGATGTCAAGAAACGTATGCTGCAGTTTAAAAAAAACCCTCCTTAAATTGGAAAAGGACTACAACTACCGCTAGTGTCTATAACCGATTCGTGTTATATCATACTAGCTGACCCGGTAGATGTTGTTCTGCTTTTTTTTAATGTGATTTTAATAAAAAAATTACCCTTATCACTTAAGGGTATGAAAAATATATATTGATCGATTCTCATACATACTCAACATGCTTACAAAATTTCATGAGAATCGTTCAAGCCGTTTGGGGGAGTACAGGAACGGACATTGTGACACGAGAATTTTATATGTAAGATTAAGAAACGCATTATTCCAAGTTATTCGTATCTTTTACGAGTTATACGTATATTTTATGAGTTATACGTATCTTTTTTTGAGTTATGTGTATCTTTGTCTATACACATAACTCTTAAAAGCTCGCTCTGCAATCTGTCGGTCCGATGTTGGACTTGACTTCACAATAAAATGCAGTGTCATAAATGAATGTGAAAGTTACTGCAATATACTAGTCTTGCAGTGTGGGCGTCAGTCAACTATCTTATTTTCCTAATGGCATAAACCGCAAAACTAACCTTTTTTGCCAAATTTGATATATTAGTACTCCATTAGAGTTTTGAGTCAACAGTAAGGCCAAGAAAAATTATTTAACTGACTATATTTAACATTTCGTTACCCAATTTTATTCCTCTACTATATCAACAGATTTCATTTTGGAATCGCAAATAGTATTTTATTTTGTAAAGATTTAGTTTTGTAACGATTTAGTTTTGTAACGATTTAGTTTTGTGACGATTTAGTTTTGTAACGATTTAGTTTTGTGACGATTTAGTTTTGTTACGATTTAGTTTTGTAACGATTTAGTTTTGTGACGATTTAGTTTTGTAACGATTTAGTTTTGTAACGATTTAGTTTTGTGACGATTTAGTTTTGTTACGATTTAGTTTTGTAACGATTTAGTTTTGTTACGATTTAGTTTGTTACGATTACAACAAAGGGACAAACAGAAGAAAGTACCTTTCTTTTACACTATCTAGTAATTAGAATCTTTTGTATTAATCTAAATTAACTTAACTTATCGCGTCATTTACTGCCAGTTAAAACGATTGGATTAGGAACCCAACAACAAGAATTTCAATAACATATTTCCAAAACACTTTGCCAGTTTGCCACTTCTTATTGTGTCGTGTTGTTTTTATACCTTTATTTAATTACGGTGTTTTGGAAATATACACCGTAATTAAATAAAGGTATAAAAACAACACGACACAATAAGAAGTGGCAAACTCAAATACCTCAAATGTCAAAAAAATCATAGCAGAATAGGAAACCATTGTCAAAGAAATATCACTACAATGACAGGTAAGCCAACAAACAAGCGCACAAATAAACCATAAGCGAACACAAACATAAAAGACAATACACATTAAAAATTCTACATCACCAATATCATTACCAAACAAAAACAACAATGAAACGCAACATACATACAAGAAAGTAAAAAAAATACAGTCAAAATACAAGAACATACTGACGTAAACCATAGCACTTAAGAATAGTCGTCTCTGTGGTCTAGCGATCCAGTTGTTGAATTTGATTGACAAAGTCCCGGGTTCGATTCCCTGGTCTGGCAATAAAAATAAAATTGGGTTTTCCCAATTATAATAAATTTGAAAACTGGTCTGAATATTGATGTCTCCTAAGTTGTAGCAGGAGTATTTAAGGTTTCTAAAGCATTTGAGATCTGAACTGCAAAATCAACACAAAAATAAAATGAAATAAAATAAAATATAATACATTAGTTTCTCATAAACCTTACTTACGACTGGCAATGTCAACACGAGCCTATAATTTGTAGTATCTTTTTATTCCCTGACTTAAATAATGGCTTACTAATTTTTAAAGTATCCGGAAATATTCCTTCAATACAATTATTAAAAATATTACAAATATAAGGGGCTATAGTATGTACATAGACTTTACCGACATACCATAAATGTCTTCTCTAGTTTCCGATTGTAATAACTTTGGTAAATGTGTTAGGTAAAGTGTTTAAACGCCTCTGTGGTCTAGCGGTATAGGTGTTGGACTTGACTTCATGGGGTCCCGGGTTCGACACCCGGGTCGGGCAACAAAAATAAAACGTTATTTTTACAATTTTTTAATATAAAATGTTGCTCGGGATTAGATATGTGCCCGGTTGGCAATAGGCTTGCCAGTTATCACATTGTGGGACTTTAGTTAGTTACGTTAGTCTTCGGCTAATTGTGGGTGCCCTGGTTGTGACCCTGCCTACCTCTCCAGGGATATGAGCGTAAAGTTGCTTCTTAGGTAAACGATTCATAAACTGCATTATGTCAAATTGAAAATAATTTTGGCTGGCAAAAAACTGTTCAAACTCTTTTGCCACGACTACATCAGCAATCCTAATGCCATTTGCACATAATATGTATTCTTTCTCTTGAATCTTTTGTTTTCCAGTTTCAATATCATACATTTAGCGTTTTTTATCGAATCAATGTGAAAATCTTTCAGGTCACAGAATTAGAATTCAATGTTATGCAAATTTGTATAATAACCCTTTCTCTCAAAGGCGTTAAGATGTTTTCGTAGCGGAGTGTGGTTGGCACAATTTATTGTTAAGCAATTGCCTTCTCGCCCCGTCAAATTGAAATGAATAAAGATTAAGTACTTGAAATAATAACTTGCTTTTAGACCTGATGTTCAAGGGGTTTAAAACTACTTTAAAACAAGACAAGAGGCATGGAACTTTCATAATTTGGACGGATACGTTTTAATTTGATCTTGTTTCTGATACGTTTTAATCTTATGTTTCTGGCAAGATATTGGTAGGCCAAGTAGCAGGGTTTTTGATATGACATAAAGAAATACAAAAACAAGTAAATACCAAAAAGGTTACACTTAAATCTCGGTTTCATGCTAATTGGAATTAGATATGTAATCATTGGCAATCTTGATCACAGTTGTATCGATTTATAACCATTGGGTTAATTAGAAACAATAAATTATTTTGTAGAGTACATTGGAATTAAATGTTAATAATCCGCTATACTGTGTTTCAGAGTTTTAAAATGACAAATCCGATTCCAATTTTCGATTTTTGCGAAATCGATTTTCAAGAGGTATGTTTCAAACTTGAAATTGGGTTCTTGCGTCTTGCGTTATTTCTTGTTGCTGTAATAGACGAGTACAATTCCAAAAAACAGTTTTAAATAAAAATTCGTTTTTTATGCTTGTGTTGATGCTCTCTTGATATTCAATATGCGTCGCATAAAGATGTCCGCCAATCCTATATTATCGGCCTACGCGAGCCTCCCAATCCCAACACTAGCACGCAAGACGCTAAGCTACACCATCGCCACTGATCTCTGCGACGAAGAACTTTTTTGTCCAACGCCTAACGTTGATCGGCATGCCTCTACAAATAACCCTCCCAGTAACCAGAAAGCAGCATCAAGTTAACTTTTACTCACCCGGGAGGCAGCCCTTCTTGAAATTGTAGGGAACAGTCCAATTCATTTAAAGAATGATTTTGCGGGCTAAGCACTCTGCTGGTCCACCAAGTCCGGTGAAGTTTAGTTGAGTTGAGGCTAGGTTAGGATTACATAAATCATTTAAAAAACTCTATCAAACACTCCTCCTAGAGCCCGTAACACCACAATGACGAACTCTTGTTTTACTGCTACAGTAATAGGTAATAATTAATCTTTAAATTAAATGCACATCTTGAAATACGGATCGTACGTACTTAAATACACGTACGAGTAACAACTTAAAAGTCAACATCAACCCTAACGAATGGCGCGCCAACAAGACAATAAACAAGCCCATACATCACACAGGAACATAGCTCAAAGTTATTTAATTATCGTAAGGAAAAACTAATCCGCGAGGCAGTGAGCTGAAATTACGTGCCCCGTCGTCAGGTGCCGTGCTACGACGTGTGTATGCGTAGGTGCGTTATATACAGGTTGATGATTTTATCTTTAAATATTAAAAATGCGAAAGTGTGTTTGTTCTTCTTTTATATTGCTACGGTTAATTTACTGCTTTTTTGGAGATAGGAGAATGAAGAGTGTCAAACTACTTTTTACCCCAATATTTAAAATTAAATATGATGACAAAGTTGAGCTAAAAAAAACTTAAATAGGGGGTCGTCGCTGTGGGCAACATAAAGTACAATCACATACTTGTTTTTATTCTTAGAATGTCATATCTTGACTTCTTACTACAGCATTGGTTAAGTGCTTTTTTGTATTCTTTTTACAGGGTTTTGTAGACTTTTAAGTTTATGCTCTTTAGAGAGTGGTTGAGCCCCATGATATCTTGCCCAAATTTGATAATTCACATATTTGATAATAGATACAACAAAATATTTTTAAAAGGTACTGGTGTTTCAGTACTTTTTCATAATATTCTATTGTATCTATTATATAAATTTATAAAATAAAGTAAAGCTATTTGATTTTTTGATTTCATTTGTATAAGATCGGAATATGGCACTTAACATAAGTTTAAATAAAATACATTCATTAAATATTTTTTTTAAATTATTACTCAAATGGCTAAGATATCATAAGAATATGATTTGCTTACTTTTGGTTAGATCTTTCGCGTAATTTGTTAAGATATAATTCACAATTTATTGTCTTATTATTTTGTTTGAATATATGATACTCAAACTAAAATGAAAGTCATGATTCATCAAAATCGGTTTCAGTATTCGTTAATCAATTTTTAAAAGCTTTCAATTACCCTCGGAAAATACCTGTCTGTACTATAACTTAGAAGTATTTTGATAATGTCAGCTTTCCCCGTGTTGGTCCGGGCTCCTTGTAGAATAGACCATCTGCCTTCCTGTGCCAGGCAGCTCGTAAAAGGCGAGCATAGGCTTACCGTCACTAGCACCGTGACATCTGACTAGGTGGTAGAGTTTCGCAGCGACTCACCCGGATTGGTACCACCGCCTTACCTATTTCTGCCGCCATAACGTCATGACGTGTTCCGGTTCGGAGGGTAAGGTAGTCGGTAAACTTTTTTTTGCTCGAGGCCTAACATCCCAGCCTCTGGTTAGCAACGCACCATTACCACCTTTGGTGTCTCTAGGCGGCGAGAATTTTTTACATCAGGAAATCCGACTGCTTGTTAGCCTTCCAATGTCATTAAAAAAATAATCTTCATTGAAATCGGTCCATTCCCTTAGGAATTATGATACCACAGACACACACACGCGCACATACACACAAACACATCAAACTTATAACGACTTTTTTTTAGTCGTGGGTTAATGAAATGAACAGCGAATTAACGGATTACTTGACGATACAAGTGGTAGACAAAGTGTGAATTATTTCCAAGAGACATGTTTTTAATCAGCCTATATGTGTCTCAGTCGTCCCTCAATGGAGACTAAACGCGGCAAGTAGCTGTCTCGCGCGACAATATTTATGCCCGCATTATTAACTCTTAACTATTATTAACTGAATTACATTTCAACCAACATACCACCCAAATTTATGACTTTAATTGTTTTCTGTGCTATAGTTAACACGATTTTAATAACATACTGTAAATTAATTTTCATTACAGCTGTATATTAAACTTCATCGCCATTTTTTTTACTATTGGCGATTCTCGAAAGTTTTTGTTACTTACATATTACTTATGTAAGTTAGAGTATTAATTGTTTTTATTTAAATTATTACTAAAAAGTATATTCACGCTCATACCCGAATATGTAGACAGAGACACAACCAGGACACCTACATCAAGCCGAAGATACTAAGTCCAGTTAATTATTACTATATTGCTCAATTAACACAATAATGTAATTTGCTTACTTTTCGATAATTTTTTTCATGTAATTTTATAGAGATAATTAATTACTTATTTTTTTTTAAATATCTATTAATTTTGACAATTATAACATATTCAAACTAAAAACAAAATCATGAGTTATCAAAGCTGGTCTTAGATAAATCATGATTATATATCTAATATATCATAAATATATATCTAGAGCATGTATCTTTAAAGGACATATTCTTTTGTCCTCAAAAATTTCAAAAAAATTATAAACTTCGACTGAACTATATGCAATGTAGCTAAGAACAATTTCGATTGAAAGTTATGATGTAGGTCCATCCGTTTAAAAGTTATAATGCCACAGATAGACACACACATGACACACATGCCAAACTTGTAATTGTCCAATTTTGTCGACGAGGGTTAAAAAATACAGAAGTTCAAACACATATCATATTCGATTTAAAAGATAACAGTTCCATAGATTTATTTTTTTGAAACTATTGTTATGAAGAATATATACTGCCTGTCCCGGATTCGCTCGGATGGTAATATTTTTATAATAAATTGAGATGTTAGGATTACATCTTCAATCTTTCAAGTTGGATCAAACTCATACGGTGTGCAAATGTGATTGAAATCGGTTAAGTAATTTTTGGAGTCCATCGCGCACAAACAACGTGACACGTAATTTATATATATTAAGATTATGGAGTTAGATTATTTCGCGTAATTTGTTCAGAGATATTTACCTCTTCTATCTATGGTATTTTTCAAAATAAAAGGTAAATTGCAAACCAATGAATTTTAATAAGCAATTAAAAAAGATTTTCCCTGTGTTATCGGGGCTCTTTTGCAGAATAGACTATCTGCCTTCCTGTCACGAAGCTCGTAAAAGGCGAGCATAGCCTTACCGTCACTAGCACCGTGACATCTGACTAGGTGATAGAATTGCAGCGACTTGCCCGGATTAGTACCACTGCTTTATCTTTTCCTGCCGCCACAACGCCAGTGCTTGTCGTTGACGTGTTTCGGTTAGGAGGATAAGTAGCCGGTAAACTTAGTATTGCTCGAGGCCTAACACCCTGGCCTTAGGTTGGCAACGCACAATTACCACATTTGGTGTCTCTGGGCGGCTTGAATTTCTTACTTTCAGGAAATCATTCTGTCTTGCATTCCAATATCATAAAAAAAAGATGAGTTACCCTAACATCTACACTAAAATCTAAACACTTTCTTCGCTTCAATCAGTAGCAGTAAAAAATGTTCAATCAGTGCCGCGGGGTTGAGTAACGTCCGAAATGGAAGGGATATCGCGTCAGTGCGTCCAGCCCGGGGCAGATATAAAAATCATTCATATGGACAAAATAAAATTGCATCCCAAATAACCCGATGCTCATCGGCCGAAAATCTATTAGCAATAAATATGAAGTTTTCCGATTTAACAGAATTTAAAAATGTGGAGGGATTCTAATATCCAGTTATTACTTTCTTGTTTACGGCATTACTGTTTATAACAAGAAAATCTGGCATGACGACGCAGAACAAGACAAGTGTGTTAATGGACTTACTATTTAGAACTAGCAATATACTGGCATAATGACGTGGGCATAAAAACGTGGAACGAGACAAGTGTGTTATTGGATTTACTATTTATAACAAGAAACGCTGCCATATTATCGTGGAACAAGACAAGTGTGTCAATGGACTTAATATTTATGACAAAAATTTCTAGCATAACAGCGTGGAACAAGACACGTGTGTTAAGGGACTTATTGTTTATAAGAAAGAAAATCATACATAATGACTTGGAACAAAACAAGTGGACTTACTATTTATAAAAATAAACACTGGCGTAACATCGTGAAAAAAGACAAGTATGTTGATGGACTTACTGTTTATAACAAGAAAATCTGGCATTATGACGTGGAACAAGACAAGTGTATTGATGGACCTACTACTTATAACAAGAAACACTAGCGTAATATCGTGAAAAAGACTGCTGTGTTAATGGACTTACTATTAGTGACAAGAAACGCTGGAAAAACGACGTGGAACAAGACAAGTGTATTAATGGATTTATTATTAGAAATGAAGACTGACTATAGAAGTATGAAATAAAACGGACCCAGAATCACGTTCAAACGTAAAGGGCAACCAGGATAAACGCTATTATTACCGCTTACAACTTGCCATCCTAATTCTCTGTCATAGCCTGAATGCTTGACAGCTTAAAAAATAGGGAATCTGGTAAACTTAACAAAGCAAGAGTCTCAAGATCACACAAGATTGGGAACGTTAACCATTACGTCTTTAGTGTCTTTTGGCGACTTCTGATTCACTATTATAAATAAACAAATATCCCTGGACAAGTTACACAAATTGAATCTAACCTCAAAGTAAGCAAATTATATGCTGGTGGTGTTAGTCAACTAATATCGTTACATAGAAATACTTACATATGGTTGATACCTGAATAAATTTAATAAACACCCAGAACTGGAAATACAGACATCTAAATGTTCATTAACGGCCAATACTAATAATCAATCCTAATCCAAAACTTGCTGCCCAAGATTGATATTTTGATCCATTTTTATGTTATCGCTTGCCAATAACATATCTGTGGACAGGATAAATATGGCAATTAGGTATCGGATAGGCCGCCGGATACGCAGCTATCTAGATTGCGTGAAATCCATTAGATTGAGATACATTATTAACATTGGCCGTTAGTATACAAATGCCAGCTCCAATCGGGAATCCCGAGCCTCGCAGTTTATCATTGTAGTTAGGCGTGTATGCTAGCCACTCGACCAACCAGGCGGTCATATATATTATTTAGCGTCAGTGCTTGCCACTGTTATGTTCCAAGTTGGAGGAAGGAAAGTTAACAACCGTGCTTATGTGACTGAAATATTTAGGTTGGTAACACAGCATTAAAATCTTTGATACATATTGTAGATAGGGTGAGAAATACAGGGAATAAGGTTATTCTTATTTCTCTTTCAATAACATGATAAAAGCTTAACAACTTGTGTAAAGAATATTTACTAGGAGGATATTTAAATAACGTATAAAACGCAAATTAATATAATAATCTTCACGCCCATATCCCCGAAGTGGTAGGCAGAGGTACAACCAAGGCACCCACGACTAGCCGAAGACACTAAGTCCCACAATGTGATAGGTGGCAAGCCTATCGCCAACCGGGCACATTTCCAATCCCGACCAACATTTTTTTATTAGAAAATTGGAAAAATCCAATTTTCTTTGTGTTGGCCGACCCGGGATTCGAACCCAGGACCTCATGCAGTCAAGTCCAACACCCGGACCGCTAAATCACAGAGGCGATATATTTTTTTAATATAATAATCAACAGTTACCCTTATAACCATTAAATACTGTATTAATATAACAAATTATTTTTATATATTCTAAACGCCATTATTCTGTCCGCCCTTTTTTTATCGTCCTCGTAATCGATGGTTCGAGCAAAAAGCGGCCAGTTGATTTTGAATGAGTCCGCACACATTTTGGCTCAGTGTTGCCAGTAAAAAGGTACTTCACTCAGTGATGCCAACACTTAAGATATGGTCGCATTAAAGGAATTAAAATAAATACGAGATTTAATACCAGTAATAATATTATGTCATCAAAAATATAGCAAAGTTTAGTATTAAAATGTATCGCCTGTGTGGTCTAGCGGTCCGGCGTCAGACTTGACTTTTTGAGGGTTTGGGTTCGATTCCCAGTGTAACATATTTACTTGTAATATGTATATCTTACTAACCTTCTAAATATCTGTTTTTTTACTCCTTCTATTATTCATATTTACTTGTAATGTGTACATCTTTCTAACCTTGTAAATATCTTTATGTTTTGACTTCTGCTAATATTGTGTCCCTCATGATTGTTATTGTTTCTATTTTTACTGTGTTTTTCACAGGTTTTCTCCTCAACAATCCATTTAAATCACTGAAATACACCAAAATTTACCATTTTTGACATCTTCAATGACAGTAATGACTATTTTGAAGATGTCAAATGTATTCTTTTTTTTTTACAGAAAAAAAGGACGTTTAGGTGACTTAAATTTTTAATCGACCAATCAGATCGCGTAATTTTAAATTGTAAATGTCGGAACAGGTCGAGCCGGCATTCTATTTGTGGCATAAGTCGACGGAACACGAAGGACTGCTGCCCGCTGCTTGCTATCTGGTGCTTGCTGTCTGGTGCCTGCTACCTGGTGCCTGCTGCCTGGTACCCGCTCCTCGGTGGTGGACCCGAGGACCCTGAACCGGCGGTAGCTGCCCCACCGGTGTACTTCTATAGCCACCTTCCCAACTGCCCTCTTCTACTGCTGCTCCTGGCTGTTGAGGGAAGGTGCCAAGGGGTCCTCTACTCCAGCCACTAAGGCCTAAAGCAGCGGTCCTCCATGCTCCCCTCCGTGCTGCGCTCCGTGCTCCGTCGACCAGTCTGAGCCACCGACGTATCTCACGTCCATCTATTTTCCATTTTTTTAGCCGGCAGAAACTTTATAGTGTATAGTGCACAGACATTTACTGAGACTTTTATTTTAATTTTAAATATAGTGTTATTGCGTTTAGATTTTCATTTTAAATTTCAATATTATTAGGATTCTCCCTCACACATCTCACAGCCAAACTTATGCAAGTTGGACTGTTTGTTTGTTTATTTTTCTGTTAACGTAGTGGTGGGTGGTAGCTAAGTCAACCCCACCTGTGCTACCGACTTTAAAATTTCTGGTAAGGATAGTGTTGCCCGGAATTAAATGTGTGCCCGGTTAGCGATGGGTTTGCCATCTATCACATTGTGGGACTTCAGCTAGTCGTGTGTGCTCTGGTTGTGCCTCTTTCTAACTGTCCCGGGATATGGGCGTGAGGATGTTTTTTTGTTTGAAATGTTGTTTGATCGGCTCTACCGATTGGAACGAGATTTATTAGGTACAAGTTTTGTGTAAAAATTCTATTATTTTAGTGATTCGTGTAATGTTAATTACTGCGTTGCATCTCCAGTTTATTTCTTTGTACTGAAAGCGTGTATAAATAAACGCAAGTTTGCTTTAAAACAAAAATAAGAGAAAAATCTCGGGTAAAATCTTATACATTTTATAGTACAGGTTAAAGATTTCTAACCTAAAATTTTATGGCTCTCAGTTTTGAGGCCATGTTATCAGGTCGCCTTGTCGAATTTAGACTAGAATAATTTTGCAGTAGGTATATGTTTTTAATATAAACGATTAAAATATAATATCCAAGCATAATTAAGGCTCTATTGTTATTTTTTTTATAAGAACGCCATGTTCATTTATCAAGACCAACTAATTTGTTTCCAAACATTATCAATATAGTTTGTGCGCCATCTGTGATCTTTTATCGTTATCAACATTTTTGTTTGTGTTTATCAAATGCATTGTAGTATGTGTAATGTTTTATTTATTGATTTAATCAACTTAGTAACTATTATTATAGAAAAATATAAGCGTTATGCACTTCTCCAACACTTTACTAGTGTGTCAAATTTTATACTCCTCCGTCTGCGCCATTTTCATAAAAAAGCGGTCCAAAGTTTTTGCTTCACGTATTAATATACGATAAGGTTTTTCTAAATATCAACCTGAGAATTTTTAATCCTTGATCATTCCATATGTTTTATATCCTTGACGAAGGTTTTTTTGCTTCTTAAGAATATCGTTGGAGTTGGATGCCCGATCTTTTCAGTTTAGTTAAGGTATGTTATTTTTTTAAGACATACGGCCAATGTTATTAATATCTACCTATCTCAGATAACTGATAGTGATATTTTAGATCAGTTGCCAATAAATTAAAACAGGAAATAGATTATCAGGAATACAAAACAAAATTTCTAACATTTTCTAACAGTCAAACCAATAAACTGAATTGTAAAAAAAATTTTAGTTTTATATTAGATAAACCAAAGATGACATTTGCTGAATACAAGCAAAACTTAGAAAAACCAGTGTCTAATAGAATAAACCATAGCTTACCTAGTAATAGTTTTAAAAAAGGGACCATACCTTATTATTTTAATCTAAAGAAAGCAACTTTACAAAGACATAATAATCAGACAACAGTCCCTGACACTACCATAAAAAAAGGTACTATACCTTATTATTTCAATCCAAAAACTACTAAAAAATCATTAAATATAACTAATAATCAGTTTTTTCGCTAACCAAATTAAATTACTGCATCAAAACATAGCTGGTGCATTAAACAAACGTGACTACC
>NJDC01000698.1:207396-363078 GCA_002245475.1 Calephelis virginiensis | reverse complement strand
ACATTAGATTGGTTTAAAAGTTATTTAGAAAAAAGGAAGCAGTGTGTTGAGATTTCAAAAATAAGTGGAAACCGCAAAAAAGTCTATACTTCAAACTATCTCATTAATGGCTGCGGTGTGCCACAAGGTAACATTTTAGGACCATTACTTTTTTTAATTTACATAAATGATCTGCCTGATGCTATCAGTCATGATTCTATCTTATTTGCTGATGATACAACTCTTCTCATCAAGTGCGAAAACAAAAATGATCTAGTCACAGAAACAACTAAAACTTTAAACGAAGTAGCAGTTTGGTTAAATGAGAATAATCTTAAATTAAATCTAATGAAAACAAAATTAGTCGAATTTCAAACTCATTATAGAGAAACTAAGAAAGTAGATGTTATTTTCAATAATACTATTATAGATAACGTAGATTTTACTAACTTCCTAGGTATAAAAATCGATAAATTTTGCAATTGGAAATCACATATTGATTCACTTTGTAATAAAATTGATAGGTTTGTATATGTATTAAGAAGAATAAGAGAAGTAGCAGGTCTGAATGCATCTCTCTTAGCTTATCATGGATATATTTCTTCAATTTTGCAATATGGGATAATTAGAATATTTAAAGTACAAAAGAAGTGTATACGGGCGATATGTGGAGTTAATCAGTTACATTCATGCAAACCACTGTTTAAGTCGCTCAAAATTTTACCTTTACCATGCTTATATATCTTGGCTGTATGTGTATTTGTAAATATACATCATCATTTGTTTCAAACAAATGCTGAAGTATTAAAAATTACACACTTCAGAAATAGTAAGAAACTACATGTGCCTAATCAAAAACTTAATATTTATAAAAATAATGTATATTGCATGTCCATTCGTATATATAACCAAATTCCTGATAGTCTGAAATCACTTCCAGTAAAAAGATTTCGAAAGAAGGTATTTGATTTGCTATTAGAGAAGACATATTATAGTGTTAAAGATTTTCTTGCTGACAAGCGTAAATAAATAATATATATATATTTATTTTTAATAAATTTAAGCCTAATTTAAGTAATAAGATCATGGTTTCCGGGGAGTTTGTTTCGCCGTTTCTTCTCCCGACGGGCTAGGTTTGGAAACGGTGGTAGTGTACGATAGATAGGACTATAAATTAATCTACCTTTAAATTAATTTATAACAAATCATGAAACTTATGTTCATAAATAAATAAAATGTTTATTAAAATGTAAATAAGGGCTGTGATTTAAATGTACATTTTTATAGAAATATGTAACTTTTTAAAATTAACTAAATATTTGCACACCACAATGTGGTAGAACATGTTGTATTCTTAAATATCTTTACAACAACTTTTTAACACACATATTCCGCAAATAAATACTTTTCATTTCATTTCATTTCAGGTAACCTCTTTTATGTTTCGATGGAGATTTTGACCCCGTGGTAGTTTAAAAAATATCGACGCGTACAAGTACTTGTACGGTCCATGTGAATAAAGTTTTTTTCTAATTCTGATAATTAACATAAATATCTTTTCAGCAAAACTCCAGAAGGCCTGTACTTATCTACAGATAGGGTATTAATATTGAATGTTAGAAGACAAGTAAAAAGACGTGTTTCCCCATGTTCGTCAGGGCTCCTTTGCAGAATAGACTATCTGTCAATGTTCCAATACCATAAAAAATGCTGGTTTTTATGGTATTGGAATAAAAAAATGCTGGTTTTTATGGAATCGGAATGTGGGATGATCACTCAGTGTTAACTCTTCGAACTGACACAGCTTGCAAGTGGCAAATCGCGAGTTAAATTTAAATTGGTTATTTATACTTATAATATAACTGTAGCAGAGTGACTTCTGTACACTGAAGATATTTTAAAAAAATGTGCAAGTGACTAAAATAGACAGCAAACACATTTTTAGAATTTTTGACATTTTGTCATGAATGCGATTCATGCTGTATCTACTGAACTCTGATCGTAATGAAATGTGATAGGTATCTACTCTGTATTCCGAGAAAGTTTACAGGCTATTTTTAATCCTTTTAGGTACTAAAAGCAAACAAGCAGACGGATTTTCTGACTGTAAGAAATTAACGCTGGATACCAAAGGTGGTAGTGGTACGTTGCCAACTTGAGGCCAGAATGTTAGGTAGGACAAAAGTAAGCTTACTGGCTACCTTATTCTCCAAATTGGAAAATGTCAACGGCAATCATTGACGTTACGGCGCATTGAAATTTATTTCACAAATAAACTTTTACTCTATTTCCTGGTTCGATAACTATCTGTAATTTAACTGGCAACACTGCAAAACTGTATTGCTTTCTAGCAAAAGAGCTATGTTATCGTCTTTTCGAGATTTCAGAGTGTTTTTTTAAATTTTTATTTCTGGTCAGCCTTAGAAGTTCCTTTTACATTACATGCATACAAACAAGTAGAAAATAGAGAATCGATATACTGGCTAAAGTATGTTAAGGTTTATATTGACATTGTAGTCTACAATACATTGTAAGAAACATTATAATGTAAACTATTATACTCTACTAGGTGGTAGAGTTTCGCAGCCACTCGCCCAGATTGGTACCACCGTCTTACCTATCCCAGCTGCCATAACGTCAGTGTTGACCGTTGACGTGTTTCGATTTGCAGGATAAGGTAGCCAGTAAACTTATTATTGTTCAAGGTCTAACATCCCGGCCTCAGGATGGCAACGCACCATTACCTCTTTTGGCGACTCTAGGCGGCGTAAATTTCTTATTATTAGGAAATCTCTTTGCTTATTCGCTTGCCAATATCATAAAAAATCGTGGGGTATCTTAGTCTATGTTTAAAGTATTGAGTGCATTTATAAAACAATTTAAGCATGTTTCAAAAATAGCTTAATTGTCTACCTTGCCTTATAAACCGGGACACGACAGTAACTAACAGGAAGGGAAAAAAGTTTTTGACTATAAAAATCAATAATCGGTTTTGAGGTTATGAAAAAGAGGTTCATTACACTAAAACAAAAGTGGTTTTCATTTTTTAATCTTGATATTTCCTCTACGATACAAGGCACACACACAATTTTAAGTAAAGTAATAATTATAATTAAAATAATAAATAACTTGCCCTATGAATCGAAAGAACCAATGGAGTGAAAGCCTCGCAATCTAATTGACAACAAAAACTTATACTAATCTTGATGTGCTTGAAATAGTTTACAATTGAATTGAACATTCGTACATTTTTATCGAAATGAAATAAATTATTCGAAATGGCCACATTCACTCGCTTTGTACAACCACACATCATTCAGCTAAACATTTATAATAACAACTAAGTATTATCCATTACTTCGCATTACCCATTACAGATAATATGTATGAAATCTTTCAAGCTATCATCGACATTGGCGCTTGACCATTGTAACAATACTTTATACTTTCCATTAAGATTTTATATTAGCGAACAGAATACCTAAACATGATTTAATAAACGTCATATCAAATATCGTTTAGGCGATATCTTCTCATTATTCCATTTTTAAAACTGATTTTACACACTACAACAAATCTTACAGATTTGAAGGTGCGTTTATAAAAAGCGTATTTTGATCAAATTCATTTTTTAAATAGTGTTTATAAGTTAAAATAATAGTAGCTATATTATAACAATACAAAATTTAATAGCAAAATATGCCTCGAGTGTTACGATAACTATAACTATAGTGGTACATTTTATTGATCTTCATGTGTCGGTGCTTAATTATTGCTGACCATAGATTTATGCATTTAGTAAGCATTTCAGTGTACACAATCTTGACTACACCTTAAGATTAGAGAAAGTACTAACATAATGCGTAAAACAAATTGTCATCGCAAGTGAAACGGAACATCAAAATTTCAAATAACATTTTAAACTAACTTCGAATATAATCAATTAAAGCCGTGATATATAAATGGTCTCTCAAAATGCAATATTTTTTCTAAATTGTTATCTAGATCTTTCAATCATTAATCTATAGAAAAATGATTGGCGATGTCAAAGTTAACTAGGCTGTGACAAAATGACATTTTATTATTATTTCATGAAACTTTATATAGCAATCGAAATTTGTTATGGTAGGTACTCAAATCGCTAATACAAATGCTTTTAATTAGAACATTTCAAAGAAATAACTAATATGGAAACAAAAATGTAGCCAAGCGCCAATCCATGCTCGACATATGTCTAAATCTTATTCAAACTATTTTAGACATCCAAATCATTCAGTAAACTAAGCTTCGATATAAATAACACTATCATTTATACTTTATGTTAAAACTACCGCACTTAATAAACCTACTCACGTACATCAAATGGATCACGGGTATGAGATACTGAGAATATTTTACAATTGATAAAGTTTTGGAAAGGTCTCAGATTTTTTTCAAAAGCCCAGTTTATACTTTCCATATCGGTACTCGAACGAAAGTATTTAATAAGAAAGATAGGAATCACCTAGTTACCTGAACTAAAATGGAATAAACATATCCCATACTTAATAAGTATCTAAATGTCAATTAAGATCACAATGATGAAAGCATTACAGTCCCGATGGATCACCATTTAATTAATATTAAATAGAAATGTGTCTTCAGAATAATACTATTGTGTAAAATATAACATATATAGGACACCTTAAAAGAAACATGGATGTTAAAATCTGAAACCCCTTAACGATGTGTGTCAAACTCTTTGTATTCAGTCAATTATGTTTGAAAGAAATAAAATTACTAACTTAAAATAGCTATCGTATGTACTCTATGATTTATTAAATGTATTTCTAGTATCAGTTATACCTAATCATTGCACTAAAATTGAATAAATTACATGATAATAAGATCACATCATATTTTCGTCGAAAATCTTTACATATGCTTTTAGTAGTTTAAAACCTAATTAAAGGTTTTATTGACGATTGTTTCAACATTTTATGAAATATCTTTCAATATTTTTTGGAAATATTATTTAGTAAATCGACTAGTTACAAAATTTGACTGATTTTACAAAAGAAAGAGCAGTCTTAGATCAATTCCAACGGTTGGTTGTGATCTATCTCTCTGTGTTTTAAATAATACAAATTATGATAAAGAACTATATTAAGAACATGCACAGTTAGAAATTGGGTCTTTATCACTTATCTTTGTTTTAGTTTAAAATCATTTTATCTCTTATTTAACATCCTCACACTGTTTTAAAATGCTTCAAACTGTCGCTTCCGTGAGACGAAGATGGAGTTAGGTGCTTGCGTAACAGTCACAGAGATGAACGATAGGAATCAGTGACCTGCTTTTCTAATTTGCGTGTTCTTACTATAACAATTTCGCTTAAAGACGTATAAATATTAAACCATAATGCTTATTATATAAATATGGCATTTAACAATAAGAATAAAGGTACGCGTTAAAAAGATTAAATACTGACGAATAAATAACGTATATCGTCGATAAAACCGTTTCGACTTATCTCTAGAAAAATATAAAGAATTATTTACAAATTTCACTATGGAAGAAAATTTTCATGAATACGTTTACACGTCACGAAATCTACGTTCGTATTTAACAACATTATTTACATTTTTAATCTCAATAGTAGGAAATACTTAATCGAGATCAGATATCGATTTTCAAAGACGAAAATTTACACGGGAAAATGGAATCGAATAATCGAAGTTGTAGTATACAAATCGAATTTGTACGTCTCATTTTTCTCGAAATTCAGGTTTGACGCTTATGATTGGCTTTCTCGTGTCATCGCTTTCTTTTTCGTAGTCTTGGTTCTCGGGGAAATCCATAGCCCCGGTGCTTGCCAGCTAAGTGGCTGAGCTGAATAGCACGGAGTTTTTGTAGTAGCTTGCGCGATCTGACAAAGGACTTTTCACATCACGTTCCATTGCTTGCTGACGAGATTTACGCTCCATTTCCAATTCTTGCGCCAGCGATTCTAGGAACAAAAGTAATTGTTAGTAATATTTCTATTTTGACACAGAACAAATAAATCTAAACGATGGAGAGACAAAAAACGCCAAATGCCATCATGTTTAAAAGAATCGATCTTAAAGTATAAAGTTTGTTTTTCCGGTCTTTCTTAATAAGATTATTTCCTGAACGTAAAAACTAAAACAGAACATTTAATGTTTGTGTTGTAGAAAATCATGAAGTATTACTTATTACTTCATTTGTAGTATTAACTCAGTGATATAACAAAAGTGACTTCAATTTCCTTTTATTTCGCTAAATTTGAACAAAAAACTGTTATACAGGATGCCACAGCAGACCCTTAGATCATACTGCGGTGGCCATAAAAACCGTACAGCTAATACAAAAAATATCCTACAAAATTAAAAAAAAAACATTATTAAATGTCATTGGTGTTAGAAACCCTAATTCAAATAATAGTAGCGTAAAGTAAGACTAGTAAAGCTTGTGCTTGCTAACGTAACTGCAAGAAAATATGTAATATTTTTACAGAAGCAACACAATGCGTATGTCAACTGCACTCTGGCTTCCTGAGGGTCTACTGTGGCACCCTGTATATCAGAATGTTTGTAATATCAACCGAAATTTGCAAAAACCAGTTGGTTGACTTCGGAGATAAAATGATGATGCCATCTACATAAATGTAAATACACATTAGGTGTAGATCAAAAACCAGTTGATTAAATTGAAACGGAAGAACTGGAGAACCCCTATTCACAAACAAAAAAAACTTTTTTTGTGTAACTTGTACAAAAATACACACAGTCAAACCAAAGTGGGTATAGGGTTTGTGGGTTACCAACACTCCTGCTTTTTAGGAAGTCAGTTGGCAAGACGCAATTCATATATATATATTATATATATAATATATATATATAAATGAATGAATGCAAATGAAAGGACATGAAATATGAACAGTTCTTTGTACATTATTCAGTCATTATCGTCATTTGTTTGACCTTGTCCTATTATCTGGCATCGGCGAAGTATGTTTCTTCCTTCCATTCATCCTAATTAGCCGTTCACTGTCGTCACTCCTTATATTCACGAATTCACCATATCCCCGAAAACGTAGGCAGAGGTACAAACCATGCCGCCCACGAACAAACGAAGACACTAAGTTCCATGATTTGATAGGTGGCAAGCCTATCGTCAATCTGGCACATATCTAGTACCAGGCTACACAATTTTTATTATACTCGTAACATTGAAAAATTGGAAATTTCTAACCCGGGGATCGCACTGGGTCCTTATGGAGACAAGTCCTGCACCGCAAGGCTACAGTGGCTAATTAATTCAGTGTTTTTAATACTGTAGTAGAAAGTCTATACTACAGTTTTGATGATTAATTATTAAATTTAACTTACATTTGCCGTAAGAATCAATTATGTACGACCAGTACCATCTTTACGCAACTAAAATTGTTAGTCAATACAAATGTGTTGTCCCGGAAAATGTCATTAGTCTCGAAGCCGACATCAAACGGACTCTGCTATATGGTACTTCCTAATTTAATATTCGGTCTCCCTGGTAAAAACGTACAACTCTCTCACTGAGGGAGATATTATTGCTTTTTGATTAATACACTGTTCTCGTCATGTTGTGACAAAGCCAAAAACACGTCCTTTTTTATTCAAAATGTTAAACCGTATTGTTTCTTACATATCTAATCAGTTTTCAGCAAAGTTCTGTATAGTTACTCAAATAATATGGTGGTATCAACTTTCTTTGAGTTTATGTATACTTATTTATATACTTTATAAGTTTGTGTCGATGTAACTAATTCTCAAGTAGTAAAATATTTAAAAGTTTTTTAAATAATTGACGAAGTTCGTGAAGAGCAAGCTAGAAATGACTACATTTGTCTAGCAGAAAATGTTCTTTTATGATGTTTGGAGATTATTTTTAAGAAGAATTGGACGTAGTTAAGCAGAAAGAACCCAATCCACATCTAACTAGTTTTGAGATAATTGACTTTGAAGTTTATATATTTATAATAATATGTACTGGTCATATATGCGGGTTGGAATGTAATGATTTTACAAATGTCATAGCTTTGTTTATCTGTAGGATCTTTTCCTGAACGATAGTATAATAAGCTTTACGACCTCTTTAGTATGTTCATGTGGGTTGGGTCCTTTCTGCTTAACTACGTCCAATTATGAAAGGCTTAGTATTCGTGGTATATAGACTAAATTATTTCAAGATTTAACTTGACATTAAAATCTTTGGTAAATTATTGTGTTATCAAGTTCAGCTGGTTTGGTTTATTGCAAGATATGGTGTGTTTTTTCATTTCTTAAATCAACAGAAATGAATAAGCGTGAGTTTTGAGTAATGCACTAAAGAAAGAAAAAAAAAGTTAACCTCAGACTTGATTTGAGCTACTATGGACATTTTAATACCTTTCTTATTGATCATGTCTATAGTTTTATCCATTATTTACAAAGTTTTGTGTAATACTTTTAAATTAGTTTATCATAACAGATACAATTCATGTTTACATATTAAGTTTATAGAATTTTCGATTCTTTTAAGGGTTGACTGTTCTGCTGAGCTCTGAAAATTAAACTAGACGTGAACACAGGTTACTTTCCTATCTATCTTTTTAATCCTCGGATGAAAAAGATGGGTGCTATAAATTTTACGTTTCTGTATGTGTACTTTTATTATCATACACATTATTATCTTCCTATCTCAACTGGATCCCATTAAAGTAAATAGATTTAATAAGACACGAGCAACCGCTATATCCATAGAGATGTAAAGAATAAAAGCATCTAATTATGCCTTTTCCAATTCCATTCAAAGTACAAAACGAACGTTACTTATTAAGTGTTTCGTTCGAAATAACAAGTACCCGAATATTTCTAATAAGATTTTAAGAAAATTGACAAAGTTCGTGAAGAGTAGGTGAGGTAAGGCAATTGTCTCCGAAAACGTCTACGTTTTGCGAAATATGCTTATTCAATTTCATGCAACGCTTGCCGCCTCCTGCAATTTATGAGATATAAAAGATATAAACGGAATCAAGTTTTTGCTTACACTCAAGGAACATTTTCTCAAAAGGGAATTCAATTTTTGTATATTCGTTTACAATCTAAGCTTTAAATATCACATTCTGTATATCATTTACTGGCAAAGGCATGATTTTCAAGGGGCAATGTGATGTCCGTGTTTTTTTATTGTGTTTATTTTCAAAACACGTTAACATAACTACTGAATATATATAGCCTCTGTGGTCTAGCGGTCCGACGTCGGACTTGATTTCTTGAGGTTCAAAACCCGGGTCGGGCAAAAAAAAATTTGTGTGTTTTCAATTTTCTAATAAAGATTACGTTGCCCGGGGTCGGATATGTATATATCACCTATCACTTTGTGGGACTTAGTGTCTTCAGCTAGTCGTGGGTGCCCTGGTTGCGCCTTTGCCTACCCCTTCGGGGATATATGCGTGAATATTCTAAATATAGCTTACTATAATAAAATATAGCTACTGAAAATATGTAGTTCCGAAAAAAAATGATCAAAAACTGTTTTTCTTTTAAATAGGAGCTGTGAGATATCTTTAATTCTTTTCGAACTACTATCCATACTATAAGAATAATTTAAGAGATAAGACAGACTTTTAAAAGGTTACGAAACGTAAAATTAAACTTTAAATAATTGTTGTGTGAGATGTTATTATTCTTATTATCGCAGTTTATTCAAGCATTTTACAAATCACGAGCAAAAAAATCTATGAAATCACGAACAAAAGAATTCCACGTTTTGATAAATTGCAGTAACATTAGATAAATATTTAATGGAAAAACTAAGACCAAGAAAGTAAAAGAAAAAAAGTTTATTAACGCCTGTATATCCTATGATGTAAGTACAGGCAGGCAAGCAAGTTAAATGGCAAAAGACAACGAATTAGCATGCGGCTTCTACATATATTGGTAAGAGATTAGTGTCTAAACTCGCATCTAAATAAGTAACTGCCATTTTGCCAGGCACGACGGCAGATGGAATACTCCACATAGAGTACATGAATCAACACGAGGATATGTGGCAAACCTATTAGCAAACGGACTTACCCTATTGTGGCTAGAGTTACTTTTACTACAAAATCAAAAACTTTTTTAATTGACATATTTGTTGTGACAGTTCATATATCCTTCTTTGTTATGTGCTAGAACAGTGAATAAGCACACGGGTCTCCTGATGGAAAGAGACAACCGTGGCCTATAGATACCATGGATGTTACAGGTGTTAGGCCTATTGCACAGGTCTATCCATATTACTTGAAAATCGATGTATCTACTATTAATAAGTAAATGGTGGAATCGATGTTAAAAATCCCATCACTATTAAGAAACCACATCTTCCAGAAGTAGGCAGCTTTATTTGCTTACTTCGTTTTTTTAGCTAGGTATATTTCTATGATTTTTTCAAAGATGTTTGTTTATATTATGTCAAAATTGCCCCGCGGGAAATTGCTACAATAAAATTCGAAATAAGTCACTTCAAGTCAATTTCAATTAAAATATAGAAAATACATAAACCTTAGCTTTGTTTAAAAACATTTCTAATCAGATTTGTCTCAGTAGAGTTTAGCTTCAGGGCATCACACTCACAAGTGTCGCTCATTGAGGGCTGTCCCGAAACAGAAACCTATTATCCTGGGCGAGATTATACGCCTAGGGCGTCACAATTAAATATTATACACTTAAAAGCTTCGGCCTTTGCCGTTTCACTTCGCTGCCACCCCTAAATGTCCCATTAGGTCTGTTTGAATACGTAATATTTTTGCATTTGCCGCTCCTAAAACAGAATTGCCGGTTCCTTTGAGAGCAATAATCTATTTGTTCTTTGAAATAACTGTTATGCTTGAGTGCTCGAGTTAAACAAAAAGTTAGCCTTTTTATGCTGGAATCCGTTTCTACAGAGAATTTGAAGATAAAGCGATTTAATGTACTTATAATATCTATTTTCAAGGTACACAATGCCGAAAATTTATAAAAAAACGTTTCATTAAACCATGTTTTAGTTGGCATTCCGTAAGTTTCGTTGCCCTTAGAGCAAATCGGGAAAACAGAGCAATCGATCCGATATTATAGAGAAACGAATCGATTTTGTAATTAAATAGAAGATCGAGCAAGAAATTACGCTTTCTTCATTCATTCAAAAGACAAATTCTCTTACTTCGTCATACAAAAACTTGGATTGAGTAGTCTTTTATTTTTTAATGAATGTCGATGATCCAAACTTTTTTATACTAGTCTCTGGAATATAATACTTTGAAATAAATCCATCAAAGTTGATATTTTTAATCAATTTCGAAGCAATCGACACCTTTTGTTTTGTAAGCCATTAAATTGTGGTATAAAAATAATTAATGCTTTAATTATTTTTTCTTTAGCGAATTTGAGAAGGTTGTAGATAAAAGAGTGCTTAAAATAAAAGATGACCTTTTTTGAAGTATCACACTGTTAATACAAAAAGGAATGGCAAAATAATAAACTAGATGCTAAGTATTAAGTTACCTGGACAATTGTAAAAGTTAAATAATCCCTAACCACCCCAATAAAGGCTAGGTATCCCTTCGTCACCGAAGGGTTGAACTTCACGTCTGTAAGGGAAGATTGTATAGGTTGACTAATATAGTATAATTGTTGATACAGATGGACATATTCAAATGATATTTCGTTCTACATATAAGTCAAATGTACATTATATGGATTCTAGTTTTTCTAGTTCTACTACTACTATTACTTCATGGAGTTTAGGAATTGAACTGTTGGACATTTCTTTCTTCCCTTTTTCTGTCATTTTCTATTCTTTTATGCATACAACTATCGTCTATAGACACTATAGTTCTAATTTGGTCTGTTTGCGTTTTATGGTTTGGATCTTTTTTCACCATATACATGCATACACATACATGATACAAACATATCACCTTTTTATGATATTCCATGGCAAACTAGCAGACGGATTTCCTAATGGTAACAAATTCACACCTAAGATGGCAATGATGCGTTGCCAACCTGAGCCCGGGATATCTACGAGACTCGAGTTACTTAATGACTTATTTATATAAATGTAACAATTATAAAAAGGAAGACCAGAATTCGACAATACCAGTGAATACTATTGTGTTGTAGCGTATCTAATCAGTTCGATTGAACTGACTTCTTGTTACTACACTTGGTTTATTTTTGTATTGATCTTTATCCGTGATATCAGAATGATTTAAAAACAAAAACAATTCTAGAAAGTACGATGAAATGACTGATTGTGTACAATTGGTTTTAAAATACTTTCCCGGCCAAAAAAACTGACGAATGTCTAGCATAAGAGAACAAACATACATATTTCTTATATAACTTCCATCTCTACACACCAACCAACCACCTCATTATATAAATATGGACTAATGTAGGAGTAAAATTTAGTTGATTTTATAGTCTGTAGCACATTGTAATAAAGACTATAATGCGAGATTGAACCTTGGAGTAATTTTCTTCGTGTTTATTAATGAGACGGCAAATATCTATGATGCGTCGATAGCCCAAGGATTAGATGTTAGACTCTTGTTTAACTAAACTTACTTCTATTCAGCTAACTTATTTTCCTATTAATGTTACTGTAACTTGATAATGTAATAGTAAAACACAGATAAATAAAAGGTTTCTTTGATTTCATGTTTATCTGTCGTAAATGTCAAAAAAACAATTGTAATCTGTAGCACAAAAATTATCATACTAAAAACTGTTGAGATTGAAACAATAGAAAGGAAGATAATTTTAATCAATTTTCAACCGAAGAAAAAGTTGAGGAGGTTCTCATTTGACGCAAACTTTTTTATGTTAGACCATGCATAACTTTTACAAAGTAGTCGGATTTGATAATCCTAGTTTTTCATTTCAATTTTTGTTATATTTTTTTAATTTTAATATCCCCTACAATTTATTTCCTAGTAATTGTTAATGAAATATTTATGTTACTTAGACACTTATATTTTTTTTGCAAATTGTGTATCAATTTTTGAGTTTTGCTAACGGTATAACTTAATGCAATATAGAAATTGATCTGGATTTTTGTCAATTTACTGCGTTTAAATTATACAGAACAACAAACATAAGTTTAACATCTGTACGATCAAATTTGCAATATTAAATTTAGATTGTTTCATCTGTGTTTGTAATATCAACAAAAAATTAATATCCTCAAAGGTTTCGCGCACCTGTGGGATACAATTTGGTTTTCATTTATTTTACAAGCGCACCTAAAAAGTCGACGGGAAAGTTTCGTCTTTATTAATTTTTCAACTTTATATTAGTTAACAGCTGAAAGTTTATTCTTTTTCTTTGTAGTAGATTCATAATAAGCTGTCATTTATGTTACAATTTATTATTAAAATTCCGCATTGTGTCCATTTTAGTGTAGTTGAAATCAAAAGCTCTGTCTATAACATTTATTTAAGGATTCGCATCTAGAAATATAAAAAGGAAATGTTTAATTTTTGCAGCACCTTTCAGTTTTCTATACTTTTTAAAGCTATCAGACTGACACAAAAATGTGTAAAGCTATCAGACTGCCATAAAAATGTGGCACATTGATAACTTTTCACTAAGTACAGGATTATACACAAGAAAAATTATCGGAAACTTTATTTTAGTCTTTCTTACACTTAATTATTATATATATATATATATATAGGTATAGTAACGCTACTTCGGAAATATTCGACAGAAGGACCTTCAAGAGAAAAGCTTAATTATTACTTAAAAATGGGAAAGCAGAAACGGACTTTCGTATGGCAGCTGTTTACAGTTTATGTTCAGGGGGCTCGTTTGTTATTCCCCCATGGACAAAAAAGTTTTAAGTCTAATGTTTAGTATGAATGTCCAAATGCCCTCGAATCGCCTAGCTGACAAACAGGTGACTTTTATGAAATGATGACAAAAACTAATGTAATAAACACGGCGAGCACGGAATTTATTTTAGCAAGAATAACTGAGTAAACCGGGCCAACTAAAATATAGATCTTTTACCACCTAACTTGAATGATTTCACTAGTGTAACTTACCTAGTAAGCTAAATTACTAAATGTTTGTATTTTTTATTGCAATCACATGACTCCCCTGATAGAATGGAACCATAGCCTAGATAAGTGTGCTTCGTCCAGCTATCCAAATCACGAGACCAGAACATGAGACTGTCATTATTGCGGCAAGAATAAGTAGGGCGGTGGATCTGTGTAGATGCAGTGCAACACTCTACCGCAAGTGATTTTTAAAAGTATCTTCACGGCCGTATCACAAAAAGGGGTAGGCAGAGGCACAAGCGACTAGCCGAAGATTCAGTTCACAATATGATAGGTGGCAAGGCTATCGTCAACCAGTCAGGTATGCAATCCCGGGCAACGTTATTCTTTATTAGGAAATTGAAAGAATACATTTCCAAACTTTTTTGTTGCCCGACCCGAGGATCGAAACCGGAACCTTAAGAAGTCAAGTCCGACGCCGAACCGCTAAACCAGAGAGGCGTTTAAATTAGGGCAAGTGATTTTTAATGCACACTATTATGTTTAGATTCGTTTAACCATTATCGGGCGATGGGGTCGTCACAGCCCGACCTCGAAAGACTTGCATTTTATGGTTAGTAATTCATTTCAATAAAAGACTGTGTTTGAAGCATTTGTGTTCGCGTGTTTGCGTGCGTTAGATACTCGGTAAGGGTTACACTTAAATTAGTTGCAATTTCTACTTGAAAGCTACACTCCAAGTTAAAGGGTACTCGCCGACAAAGCAGGAAATGGTTAATCGTATCAATGTAGTGGCACAATATTTTAACACTATTTTTTTACTCGAATATATTTTTGTAAGCTTTAAAAAAAAGTTTGGGGTAGTTATGACTTGCTGGAAATTCAGGAAAAAAGTGATAAAAGTAATTTATGATATACTTACTTGAAATTTTTATTTTAATTAATTTGAGATATCTCTGTATTTGGCCAGCAATAAAGAGTTTGCATTGAATTGTGTATATTTTTCTTTAGTTGCATGTGGTCTGAATTTAGTATAATTTATGAATATGCTGTCTTGTAGTTTTTACAATGTTAAAATAAGCGACCCGTTTATAGTTAGAAATAAGGTTATTTATTTTAGCAGACAAACAGACTCATTTCTTGATGTTGAAAAACTATAGTAAATATTCAGTAAATACGTTATTGAAAAAAGTGTGGAAATCTAGCCAGAAAAACCAGCTACGGAATAATCGATTGTGGGAAAAATACTTGACACAGCCCAGACATTATTCGTACTTAGTGATAAAATAAATAAAAAGGACTCACAGAGATTGGTTTCTACGCAATTTTTTTCCTGCTACTATAACCTCAGTAACTACTCATAGTTGTTACTACTGTGACAGGCTGAATTTCACATGCAATAAAAATACACAGTAATCTTTAGTAATTACAATAATATGCTTGTTTGTGATTTTTTAATTTTTTCTGTGAATTACTTTTCTTTTTTCTGTAATGGCTTCTATTGCATCAAAAAATGTCAGTGTCATTTTATCATCTCTGTGACCTCTTGGGTTACTCTTGTAGCTCGATTTACGCAATATTGGAAATTAAAATCGAGTATGTCATTTTTGGTACTCTTGAACACAATACTGGCGAATAATTAACATTTAGTTAATGGCAAACAATAAATTATTTTATCGGATTCATTGAATTTATATTTGTAGCCAATTAATGTCAATAATCCCCTAGTATTCTGTCCAGAAGTACCTAATTCATAACCGATTACAATTTCCAATTTGCATGAAATCGAGATTCAAAAGTAACCCTACCTCCTGAATTCAAGTCCCCGACAATTTAAACATTCATTTTTTGTATTAACTGATTTAAGTATCATTTAATTATAATATAGTGTAACACAAAAACAATTAAGCTTTCTTTATCTTTTTTGCACATTTGACAAATTGTTAACTTTTGTTTTATCGCCTCTGTGGTCTAGCGATCGCCTCTGTGGTCTAGTGGTTCAGTTGTTGGACTTGACTGCATGAGGTCCCGGGTTTGAATCCCGGGTCGGGCAACTAAAAGAAAATTGGATTTTTCCAATTTTCTAATAAAAAATGTTGCTTGAGATAGCATATGTGCCCGGTTGGCGATAGGCTTGCCACCTATCACATTGTGGGACTTAGTATCTTCGGCTAGTCGTGGGTGCCCTGGTTGTGCCTCTGCCTACCTATTCGGGGATATGGGCGAGAAGATACTACTACTATATTAACTTTTGTCCATAAAAAAAATTTATCATTTTACAAGACAGTAAATTTTAATAAAATAGGAACCGTCAACTTTGCGTTCCTGTATCCCCATTGCCTTTCCTCTCTTCGGATGAGTCCACGTCAAGCTCCCAGTAATAACGCACTTGTCACAACGTCATTGTGAACTTCCATTAAGAAGTAAGTTTATCATTTTAGCGATTTAAGGACAAAAATAGTTTCATTTCGGTAGCCGTTATAACTGGTGCTAGATTTATTTTATTTATTTAAAAATTTATAATGTAGCCTGTTTTGTTTAAGTAGTGTTGACATTTTGATAATGACTTTAGTTCTCTCTCGTAATAGAAAAAGGTTACTTTTGTAAAATTGACCTCTTTTTATCATCTCAGTGTTATGATTTCTGTGGAGTAGTTACCATTTCATTTTAGTTAACTAACAAATATTCAACATAAAATGTTTGAGTATTGATATTCATACTGCCCTCTCGCACATGTTATAAATAATAAAATAACGCCGAAATGACAAATAAAATTCAGTCCTTGAAAATCACCCTACAGTTAAATTTAAGAGATAATTTTCTTTTTAAAAAATATTTTAGTAACATAGCAGTTAAAACAACAACCCGTGCATTAAGATCATACACTATTATATACCAAAATTGTGTTATACTTTTTATCCAATCGACCATTCCACACACGTTACTCTCCCCAATAAAATATGAAAAAGAATGTTTGTGTATCGTTCATTTCGTGCTTTTAAATATTTGACATTCTTGACTCTCAATGAAATGTAATATGACGAGTATAAATTTCACATGCCGAATACTTTTACTTATTTCAAAAAGACCCTCTCCTGCGTATTGCATTGATGTGATATCGAATGTTATTTTTACCGACTCCAAAAAGGAGGAGGTTGTTTGTTTTTTGTTTTTGTTTTTCTCCTTACTGTTATTATAAATATTTTAATCTTATGTTTTAGTTTTTTTATGTTTGATCTCTTTACCTACTGAACCTATGTTTATATAATTTCCTCAGACAAAAAGGTTGTCTGGTAGAGATCGCTTTGTTTGGCGATGAGACCGCTTTTTGTGTACTATAAACTATAGTAATATGCTCTTGTTAATACTTAGTTGTACCATTTTGTAATAAGTTTAATTGTGCACAATAAAGAGTTCATTCAGATTACTCGGCCAATAACAAACAGATTTTCTAGTTCTGTTTTGGGGATGATAAGTCATGATATTGTGGTGGTCTCATATTAATTTTATCAAGATCTGAAGTGATTTTTGAATCAATAATGCATTCATTTTTATGTACCTTTATCACACTGATAAAGACACCGACATCAATGATATATAAGATCATTTTGAAATCATTATATATCTTTCAAAAAAATAATTATCAAAACGCAAATGAAATCAGCAACTTCTTTCGGTAGATTTACTGTGCTTATATTCTGAATACATGTGTAATGTTATCGTCTACTTCTATAAATGGATATCTTGAAAATTATGCATCAGACATTTTTTGGCACAGAGAAGAAAGAGAGAGAAGGAATTTATCACTAGCATACAGGAATCGGCTTAAATGCTGATGATTATACAATTTGTTTTTTTTTTATAATATTGGAAGGCAAACAAGCAGACGGATTTCCTGATGGTAAGAAATTTACGTCGCCTAGAGACACCAAAAGTGGTAATGGTGCGTTGCCAACCTGAGGCCGGGATGATATTGCTCGAGCAAAAGTAAGTTTACCGGCTACCTTACCCTCCAAACCGGAATACTTCATGACGTTATGGCGCCAGGAATAGGTAAGCCGGTGGTACCAATCCGAGTGAGTCGTGGCGAAACTCTACCACCTAGTCAGATGTCACGGTGTTAGTGACGGTAAGCCTATGCTCGCCTTTTACGAGCTGCCTGGCAGGAAGGCAGATGGTCTATTCTGCAAAGGAGCCCGGACCAACACGCAGTGCAGTTAACGCAGTGTTACTCTAATAAGGTCTTTGCCTTAAGGTTTTCACTAGGTAATTTGCACTTTTGTTATTAGCTTTTATCGTAAATATGTTCAGTCAGAGTATAGGAAATTCATTAGTTGGTTTAGTGTATACTATCTATTATATTGGTTTCCTAATGTTGGTACTGGTCCCCCGTATACCATCTCTCTCCTTACCTGACATAGGTCAATGGGTTCTTTAACAATTCTACTTATGGTACAATCCTGTGCACCAACTTGAATTTTACCTAGCGCAATCCTATCGCCATAATGACATCTTTAAGTTCCATTTAGAAAGATTTGAACGAAGATAAGGAAAAATAATTCATCTCTCTTGACCACCGTCGACAGCATCATCTATTTACGGTGTCTATTGATCGATATTATCATTACAGGAGTAATTATCATTTTGGTGGATACTTTTTATTTCAGTGAACTCATAAAAATAGACGTTTGATTTTAAACATCTTTCTCTATACAGATAGAGCTATCTATATCTATAGACACCATAGACAGAATCATATATAATATCTACGGAGTCTATAGATTACGGTTGTCTTTCTATCAGGGGAGGTATATGCTATTTTCCTGCCTTCTTTCATAAAAAAATATATTACCTGAATAATTTTGCCAAAAAGCAGCTCCTCCACTCATGATATCGACTGGTGGTGGCGGATAGTTCCATTGCGGTTTGTCAGGAGTGCGTGGTGGGTCCCGTTGGAACGGCGGGGAAGTATTAGGTGGTTCAGTACTAGGGGGCTTGCTCTCAGTTCCGTTCTCACGTTCCGGACGATTTTCTTGCATTGGAGTTAAATTCTCTGTAAAATAAGATAACGAGTTCAAATGCTGAGATCTTCGAAAAAAAAGGAAGTGTATATTTCACTCCTTTAGTTTATGGGTTTCGATTTCTCTATCGTTTCTAAACAGATTTCTTTTATTTTAAAGAGCGTACTCTCAAATGGTCACTCGCTATCATTAAGTTTGGATCTGATGATGGGATCTTAGGGAAATCGATGAAAGTACGCCATTTTTCGTATTTTGAGGGCATGAGTGACCTCTGGTCGTCTTAATAATAAACACAGAGTAAGTACTCCAAGATATAAGACTATAATGTCTACTTAATTTTACTCTCACTTTAGTCCATGTCTATTAATAGGACGATAAAGGTTCATTCTAGTTGTAATGACAAAAAATGTAAACTAACCTCAAAATTAAATTCGTGTTTTATGGGTGTCAGTCAGCCATACTAATATATAGAAATTCTTAAATGTATATTGAAATAAATTTAATAACCTAACCCCAGAAATACAGACATGCAAATGTCCATTACACAAATTCCTGCTCCCGTTGAGAATCAAACTCAAACTCGGTACCCGAGATGATATGTTAAACGAGTTGGTGTCTGTTTTGATGATGGAGTAACAATATACTTAATTTTTGAACAAATTATTTAAAAAAAAGGCTAATACTAAACTAATAAAATCTTTGATATTAGTCAGTGACCATTAACAGTTTAACGATCACTGTTTTCTTATTAAAGTTCTATTAATAATATTTGTTTTGATTTAAGATAAATGTGATCATTTTTGTTTTTTTTTCATAAGAACATTTTAATAAAATAATTTAATCCGACTCCATTTTCATTACCACGTCGCGTTTTGATAATCTATTCTTCGAAATACCCTTCGCTTCAAGATTCCGAGGTGGTCCCAAATAAATTTTATAAATTACCTCGGAATCATGTTCTATGTTTCCAACAGAACCTTCAAAATCTGTTTATTATTGAACAAAAAACATACAATCGAATTGGTGACCGCCTCCATTTTAGAGTCGGTTATTTGTTAATCAAACATTCTGTAATTATTATTAGCAATATAACCCAATTGAAACTACATAATACGAAACCTTTCAAGTAACAATCATGATCAGACTCAACAAGTAACATTACGTTGCTTCTGACATGTTAACTTCAACGTGTGTCAAACTATCTTTATAGGAAACATCCTTGCGTCATAAAATCTTAAGTGCCGACTAGATATACATTAATTTCAACTTAAACATGAGGTTTACACGAATCATTATACTTAATCAAGTATCGGGATATAAGGTTCGATTGATTGCTTAGTTATATGGAGTGCGTGATGTAAGAAGGGTGGTAGTGAAGGCTTGTACTAATCTCCATGTCAGGAAATCGTTTCGCAGACCATTTGAAACGAGGGTTCGGGTGCTGAACGAACACGCATTCGCGTTCAATTTCTTGCATAATCGTTGTTTGTTATTTACATTTCTAGTTGACCTACTTAATGTTTTGTTAATGCTCCTAAATGTTTTCTAATATTCGCTTATTTAGTGTATAATCTCTTTATTTGGTTTTCACCGTTATAAGGCTTCTCTTAGGAGGTTTATTGAATATTAAAATATAAATTATGTCACACCCATTGCTTGTAGAGCTATAGGTGGTGAAAACATTGATCCAATAAAGTAGTACGCAAAAGTCATCTTTAATAACAAAAAAAAAATAAAAAAAGTGTCTTCACGCCCATATCCCCGAATAGGTAGGCAGAGGCACAACCAGGGCATGCACGACTAGCCGAAGACACTAAGTCCCACGATGTGATAGGTGACAAGTCTATCGCCAACCAGGCACATATCATATATAGAAAATTGAAAAAAACAATATTTTGTTTTGGTTGCCCGACCCAGGAATCGAACTCAGGACCTCAAGAAATCAAGTTCAAAACCTGGCCTTAAAATTTAATTTAATAAATTGAACAAAAAATAACAAGATTTATTTCTCTTGCTTAGATGAAAATCTCTAAAACGAGTTATGAGTGTGTTATGATAGAGAAGTAACATTTTGTAAAGAAAAATATATCTACTATTTAAATTATGCGCTTCGACTTTACTTTATACTCTTTTTACACTTTATACTTTTATTTTTAAATTGTCTGACCTAATCTAAATTTAAGCGAAATGATTAATTATGTGTAATAACAACTCTACATAAATATCTATAAAATACATTCGGATTTCCGAAGCTTGACGAATATAGCCGAAGCGCATAATTTAAATAGTACTACTGTAATTAATTGTAGAGGAGATCAAAAGAAAAGAGTAATCAAAGGTTGTAAGTTACTGGTGTTAAATACATACCAGTAACTATTCTGAGGATTTCAGCAGGAGCTCCAGACTGTTTTAAAGCTTCTTCTATCTTCTGCCGTCTCTTCAGCTCTGTCTCTAATTGTTCTTGTATCTGTTGTCGCTGTTTTCTTTCTTTCTTTAACCTCTTTTGGTACATAACTGCAAATAAAAAGAAAAGTTAGAAAAAAAAATTTGTGAAATGTTAAAAAATGTACGTTTAACCCTAAAGTTCTTGGTCTGTTTTGCTTAAATCACATAAAAATTAAAAAAAAATGAGAATAACCTTCTTATTTAAAAAAATTAGACGCCTGTTTAACTAAACACTGTTTAAAATTGACATCCAACTAATAACATTCAACGCATAGATGACGTTTTAGCACATTATTGGTTGAAAATCCAAATTTAGACACGGCTTAGTAAATCGATTAGATATTCCATGAGCGTTTATTTTTTGTAGTAATATGATTAGGGTTCAACTTTAAACCAAAGTTACATTTGAAACTAAAAAAATGGTTAATTAACAGAAGAGATATATAGGATTAAAAAAATGGCTTTATCGTTTATTATTACCCCGAATACAGTTGCAAATGGTTAGTAATAATAAATAAATAAATATCCCTAGACAAGTTACACGAATTGAATCTAACCCTAAAGTAGACAAATTATATGCTTGTGTTATGGGTGTTGGTCATAGCTTCTAATATTTAAGTATATCTAATACTTAAATAAATACCAGAATTAATTTAATAAACAATAAGAATACAAAATTTTGTTACAAGTGTAAAAACATTTTATTTTAACTCATATTTACCAGTGGATAAATATCAAAGATCATACAAGGAAATTAATAAACCTTCATTTTTTATCGTCAGTCATAATAATATGGCATCGACAGACATCGTTGATTCGCCACGTCTGTCATTATTTTTGTCCTTACCATCCGTAGATCGAGTTTCCTTTTTCTTTATGCAGTGATTCCATTTTACTGTCTTTTTTCCTCTCGGAATCGATTGACGAACGATTGACTCGCTTTTCGTATTAGTATATTAGGCCGTGCCTCTGATCATATGAAGGTGGTACTTATATTCTTATGTTATTTATGTTTTTTTATTTAATATGTGTTTATATTAATATGATAAATAAATTGTTATAAAAAAGTGTGTATCGCCTCTGTGGCCTAGCGGTCCAGCATCGGACTTAACTTCTTGAGGTCCCGGGTTCTATCCTCGGATTGGGCAACAGAGAATTTAGAAAATGTATACTTTCAATTTTCTAATTTTTTAAAAATAATATTGCCCGGGATTGGATATGTGCCCGGATGGCGATAGGCTTGCTACCTATCTCATTGTGGGACTTAGTCTCTTCGGCAAGGTCGTGGGTGCCGTGGTCAAGCTTATACCTATCCCTTCGGGGATATGGGCGTGAAGACATATACGTACAAATAAATGTGTGTAGGTACTTATGTTTATCCATGTCAAAATATATGAACAAATATCAAATACAAAAAAATTCAAGAATATAGTCCCTTATTAACTTCTGCGATTTGTCATAAATAAAATAAACTATTCTGTTTTAACTCGAGTAAATATCTAACATACTCGTATTTAACACTAAGAAAATTTTAAACGTTCATCAGTGGAATAATTAGTGTACCTTGCTATAAATGACTTCCGATGGTGTTTGATTTCGAAATTTAGCTAAGATAAGTGTTCGCGAAATCAGAATCTTTTACTTTACTGGAATTTAATGTTTAATACATTATTTCAGTCTTTGTTGTTTCTTTTGCTATAAACCTACTTATTAGGAACTTTATAGCTTCTTTCAAAACATACAATTTGTTTAACTTGAGCTACAAATATTACTTATTCATTAAACAGCATTCGGCATCATTTTACAAGATTGTGTAGTAAATATATTTATTAATGTATACTTTCTGTATTTACATTCACATTTCTCATCACCAGTTCTTTTGGTGACTGTTATGTTAGTCTTTTATAAATATAAAGTCCTGTAAATAAAACTAGATGTTATAATTATTTTTGCATTAAAACTGCTAGTAATTAATGTCGAAGATGATGAAACGGTCGGAGGTCAGTAGTGATCGACTCCTGCGCATCATTCGTTATCCACAGTCATGGCTGCTAATAACGTCTTTTTTCTTTAAAAATATAAACATAGAAGCAATTATTAAGTAACAATCAGTGCTCTGTTTTAATAATAATCTTGAAGTACACAAATTAAAAAAAAAGTAAAAAGAAACATACACAATTTACGGTGAACAATATAAATACTTGTATCATTGTATGTACATGTCTATATGTCTCTTTTTCACCTTATTTTTTATATAATAATCATATACATTGCGATCATAATAGGTTAATTAGTGAAATCTAAGCATTTAGCTGTTTTAATGGTAGAGCTGGTTACTTTTTACGTAAACGCTTAAACTATTTCAGTTTAAACTTTTGCATGTCTCTATAATATTAGTGCTGACTATTTTCGTTTTCTGTCTAAAGGATGAGGTAGCGACGTACATTTACTATCTTATGGTATCTACAAATGACATGTGCCTTTCCGTTTCAAAAAATCTTTTGAAGTCAAATTCGGGTTTTAAATTATGTACTTTTTAACAAATATAAAGTCCCGAGGTCAAATAAAATACACGGTTGGGAAAGCCAAATGAACTTAATGTAACCGTAAACCTCGTTTTAGGTTGAAAAGGTTTGGTCAATACAAAGGTGTGCATACGTCCAGCGAGTGGAAAATTCAACGGGCCGGCGAATTCGAACACCTCTACAGACCAACACCTCTGAAAAACAGTTTCTCACTCGAATGACGTTTATTTTTGGATCTTTTCATCTTACCTCATTTGAAATAACGCATAAATGATCATCAATTAGCTAATGTTGTTGGCAGTTTTTGGGTATTGATATTGATAAAAGAGAAAACTAATAGCTAACGTACAAAACGAAAGAGGTGTTATAATCGGCCACTTGTTGTGATTGTGATATAATATATACTGGAATAATATCGTTTGTGGAAAGGTTGTGTGGAGCAAAGAGACGTAAAAGATGATACAAAAAGATATAATGTAAGTCAGATAAAAACTGGGTGTCATATCATACCATGGCCTAAAGAGAGAGATGATTGGAATGGAGATCGTTTTAACGAAAATAGCAATATTCTTACAAGAAAGATATACTTACGTACGCTGTAAAACTCTATTTGTAAAAGACTATATCATCATTAGGAGGCAAGAAACTGACTAGATGTTGTGAAATGGCAGTCATTCAATTAACTCACTATGAAGGATGCCATAGATTGAGCTCAAAAAGAAGAGTAAAAACTGATGACTGTTCCTACGCTTAAACTGGGATTAATGCTAGAATGATGACGATTTATATTTCACACATAGCTCAACATTGCAGCGTCAGTACCTTTACTCTAGCATTAGTTTCGAATTGATGACTTAAAACGTTGGTTACGTCAACCCACGTAAATGTTAATTAGTAGGTAACTAAACAAGATCTATCAATTGAAATTTCTTCTTAATTCAGTGTGAGAATAAGTTGCTAACTTTTGTTGAATAAAAAATAAAAAAAAACCTCGTGTCGGTCTGGGCTCCTTTGCAGAATAGACCATCTGCCTTACTGTGCCAGGAGGCTCGTAAAAGGCGAGCACAGGTTTATCGTCAATAACACCGTGATATCTGACTAGGTGGTAGTTTCTCGCCCGAGAGAGACTCGCCCGGATCGGTATCACCGCCTTACCTATTCCTGCCGCCATAACGTCAGTGCTTGCCGTCGACGTGTTTCAGTTTGGAGGGTAAGGTAGCTGGTAAACTTATTTTTCCTAGAGGCCTAACATCCCGGCCTAAGATTGGCAACGCACCATTACCACCTTTGGTGTCTCTAGGCGGTGTGAATTTCTTACCATCAGGAAATTCGACTGCTTGTTTGCCTTTCAATATCATAAAAGAAAACGTTACCGATTACTATTCACACTTTCATATTATCTTCCATAGTAATTGTACAAATTGCATTCATATTTGTATTTATTGAAATGTTTTTTGTATGTAGCAATTAAAGATTTCATTATAACTCTTTCATGGCAACCATACTTTAATAAAAAATCGAACATCCCAATCGAACTTCAAATGAAAAAGTAATATCTTTTGTTTTTACTAGTCAATATTTGTCTATGTGTCGGCATTGCTTTGTGAACAATCCAGCTCATAATAACCGTTCTGATAAGTTCATGAGTAAAGATGAATCGTAATAATTCTTCAATAGATTATTTCTCTCGACTCGAGGGTGCTTTGAATAAAGAGATCTAATCCTTTGTTGCCTTTTGTGCTTCATTCTAGTAATCATTCTCAAATACTTAAAAAACCTTGAACAATTTTTTGATTTTTCTTTGATTGATTTTATTTCGTTTGATTTTTTTATGTGATTGGTTAGCCAAGAAGCGCATGGGTCTCCTGAAGATAAGTGACAACTATAGCCTATATAGATGCAATAGAAGTTATAGGTGCAGACCGGAACATGGCAGAGTCATTAAGGACTGCAGGAATATATTATGCCTTGAATCCATATCTGGGCAAGTTGCTGCACAGGACTCTACCATCAGTGGTCTTTTTAGTACTGACCTATATTTCAACATGCGCTCGGCTCTTCTGAGCTGCCTGTCACAAAGGCAGATAGTATATTTTACTCGGCGGACCCAAACCAAAACCGAGATAAATGGAACATGGAAATGAATGTTGGAAATTTAATTTTAATTTAAACATTTCATCATTCAATCAACATTCAGGTATTTTATCATCATTAGAGTAAACTCATTAAGTGACTAACGACTTTAGAGGTTTAAAAAAGAAGCTAAATCAAACTTTATTGAACTTTTCATTGTGTATTTTGTCGGTTATAGTATTCGTCATCTAATAAATATTCTTTATTGATCAAAACATTTTTGTAATGTTTTATTTAATCATAAACATTATTTGAAATATTCCAGTTCGGAAGGTAGCCGATAGAGTTACACAATATGCCTACTGTTTCATCATGCACCTGCAGATCTATGAGAGAGTCGACATCAGGAGAGTCGAGGACTTTTTAGCTGATCTCTCTCAACTAAAAAAGCATCTGATAATGGCTCCTATAAGTAAATATTGGAAGAATGCTTCATTTAAATGTTTTTTTAATCAAAATATGTATGAACATTAATACATGATCAAAGCACGATATTAAGCAAAACAATTCGACGACCGAGCGTTTGAATAAAACGAACCACGAAAATATTGAAGGAATCCATTCAAAGGGGAAAAAATGCAATAAAAAGTCCGGCTCGATACAGAATGAGAGTGTGGTTAAAAAGCAACGAATATGGTTGGGAACATCCGTTGCAGACAAAAGTTTGACTACTTGACTATGCAAATTATATTTGCGGACCGCCGCGGTGGAGACCGATCCCGAACATTTCGTTTCGTTTTCGTGTATAACGTGTATTCTTTTCATATTTTCATCCGATTTCCTTCCCCTCGTTCATTTTGTTCCGTTTTAAAATCGCGGAACAATGCCGCTTTCTACGAGGCTTATTCGCCGCGAGCAGTTTTCTTGCAGACTTCTTTTTCTTATTATTATATCTATCTTTTTATGTGTATCCGGTTTTCTTTTAATACTTTCAACTCATAAATGTCTGATATGGTCCCCCTGGGTTTCTTCCTCAAATAACATGTAAATGAGTCTTGAATTTCGCTGTTTTGAATGATTCCAAAAAGTTTGAGTTTCTGAATTTGTCTTTATATTTATTATTACCAATGTCACACTTTTACTCTGTTAATTATGAAAAGATTTTGATGTTTACTATCGTGAGATTGATCATAATTTAGAGCTATTGTCATAGAAATTTTATCACGATCCATCAAATAGTTTTTGGCTAATAAGTAGTAATGCTTTTTATGTTTACCTAGGTGACGTAGTACTAAGACTAGTCAGTTTTTTGTAGGTTTACTACTCGTATGTTTAAATTATAGTACGTCTGTAGTAATTCTACATCAATAACATTTTAATTCTAATTGGAGGTCCTTGCTAGACGAGTTACCGCTTAGTTATCCTCAGTAACTAGTTAGGTAGTTGATTAAAGATAAATGTTCAGAGATAACATATTAACTATTTAAATTACTGTTTTTAGGGATGTTAATTGGCTGCTCGGTCATTATAGGCGGGCTGTTATACGTCCAGACTATATTATTTAATTTAAATATAGACAATGTTCATTGTAACTTGTTACATTTATATAAGTAGTAATTAAGTTGTTATAAATCTTTTTATGTTATAAAATTGTAAAAGTACTTGGAAGATATTCCAGACATAATTATTAGGATAAGGTGGAATTAATATTTTCATGCTGTAAGAAATATATAAATAAGAGACAAGTACAGGTGCATCCCCTTCTGACTGGGATCTAAAGCCACGTGTCCAAATCTACCAGTTATCCTACCCAATTACTACAGTTTATACAATTGCACAATACGGAACATGATAATGGCGGCAGGTTAAGGTATCCCCACCTATCTCAACACTATTTACCTCTTACAATTTTTATTTTTGCCATGTCTGTTCGTACATAAGTACCAAATAGATATTAATACAGTTTTAGCTATCTAAAATAAAATTTAGGCAGAAGATAAAAAGCAGATGGTTTTTTCGATCATTGAAGATATGGACAGTGCTTTGTCAAATTTAAGCTAGCCCTTAGTATGTCTACAGGCAATGACACTCTTTAAAGTAAAACACCAGATATGATAGCCAGCACTGATGTTAAGACAACTTCAAAAGGTAAGGCAGTGGGTTCAATTCAGCCCACCTAGCTCTAAGTAAGTCTACAAGCGATGACACTATTTAAAGTGAAACACTAGAAATAACAGCGAGCACTGACTTTAAGACAACTTCAAAAGGTAAGGCAGTGGGTTTGGTTTAGCCCAGTTAAAAGTTTGATTCCTACTATAACTCAAAACTAACAGGCAGCTAATTATCTTTTTACACATTTACTGTAACAGTTTTACCACTTGTGCAATATGGCGTAAATAAGAACCGCCTTTTATGATAGCTTCTCCCCTCTAAGTCACACCCGAGCCATTTAGATAAGTCTTTTTTATAGTTCTTTATTGAAAATAAATTGCCTAGAATAAAATCCGACACAGTTGGAATGGTTTTCCGATAGATGTATATGAAATAATGTTTCTTAGATAAGATGTGTCAGTTAACAAAGCGTATGGAAGGGGCATATCGATTCTATGAAGAAATGTTTGTCATAAAGACATTAACTCAAACATTTCACGTTTCTTATTAAATACTTTCTAGACGTATGTAAACACGCCTTTCAACAAAGTTTACCTTTGTTTTTACGTAGGTACCCTGTTAAATGTCATTATTTAACATTATAGGGAATTGTAATTCTACGGTCCAAACGGATGCAAACCATTTTTGTGTACAAGAGGAGGCAAACGATCAAGTGGATTACTTGATGGAAAGTAATCACCGCCGCCCACGGACATCCGCAACACCAAGAGTATCACAGATGCGTTGCCATTGAAGGTTGCTATATCATAATCGTTTGGGAATACCGCCTTCGGTAACTGATTCCACAAAGGTGTTGTGCGGGGAAAGAAATGTCTTCTAAAACGCATAGTTTTAGATCGCCACGCATCAAGATGATATGCATGATACTTTAAACTCTGACGCGATGTCCATTGTTTACAACCAGGGCTTACAACTGTTGTATACATTGGTTTGCATTCGTTGGGACCGCAGATTTAATCCCAAGATCTAAATCTAATCTAAAGATGAAAACAAAGTTGCCTTCAAGGATACCTGTATGAGAAGATACGTTTACAACCGTCTGGAAAATCTAATTTCTGAACTTGTATACAGAGGATCTATTACATTTAACAATAGTTTGAACACAGTAAGAAAATTAAAGTCTATGGTTACCTTTTTGGGGCGTTCATAAGTTCAATGTAAACGGGTATGCTCCGTTGGTTTGATCATGTTAAAAATATGTTAGATGAAAGTGACAAAATAGATATATAAAGCGATAGTAAATGGTTGTAGGTAGAGATCCACCGTCGTACCTACTCCTGCTGCCACAATGACCTGTCATGTTCCAATCAGAAGAGTATGGTAGCTGATAGATATACATTAACATGGCCTAGTACATTTGGCTTAACATCCCAGCCACAGAAAACGACGCAAATATATGAGTAACATTTATGTTGTGTATAGGCCATGAATGTTTACCTTTAGAGGACCCGTGTGCTTATTCGTTGACCTCTCACATAAGAAAAGGTACCCGGGCAGACCTAGGTTGACATTTCACGACAAATTGGTGGGGTATTATTATAAGAGGGTGAAAAGAGTAATACACACTTTTTGTATATTCTTAACAAGAAAAACTAATTAATCTATCTAATTAAATTTATTAAAATATATTATTTGTTTTATTCCCTGGAAAAGCTCACTAAGTACCTTTTTGCTGATTGTTCCTAAATAAAATATGTCATGTTCGTTTTTTAATGAATTTTTCATGCAACACAACGATATGTTATAAAATTAACTAATACCCAGATCCAAAAATACAGATATCATATTACGCGAATCAAACTACAGGGATAATCATTGATAATATAACACAAAAGTTTTCTCATATTCTAACAAATAAGCCATATTTTTCTAGGGGTAGGCCCCTGCTAAAAATCAGTGTTTTATTTATAAGATGTCTCAAAACGTACTACAAATCATTTATTTTGACTAAAATACCGTGTGTCATAAATCGTAAACTGTCGTTACCAATGTTCATACGTAACTTGACGACAGGCTTAGCTTTTTATCTGGTCCTCTATTCTGCGAAATTTATGGGGGAAGTGGTAGTTGCGATAAACATTTCCCTCAAAAATTGTGTGGATTATTGTTTTTGTCGGACGAGTGGGGGCCGAAAGTTACGAGCGTTAGTGACCTTTAGAAATAATAATATCACTTAACATCCATGTTCTGTACATGGCTTAAGACTCTACTTACAATCAGACATGTTTTATTCAAACAAAACATCTACCACACACACACAAACAAACAAAATCAGTGTGATTATATGAAAAAAACGGGTTGCACTCGGGGAGTGCCGGCAGAAGTGAAAATTTGTATATTTGCACGAATTGTTTAATTATATATAATAATAAAATAATTTATCATTATGAAATTACTATGACTTATGTGGTAGAACACAATATTCATTTATTGCGCTATCGTACACAAACATTTGAGTAAGCGCCCTGCGCCGTCTTATTCACGCAATCTCCTTGCGCCGGCTTACGAAATTTTAGGTCACGTGTCCTGACGTGAGTTTAGATGTTTTTACCCATTCCAAAAAAGTGCGCAACGCCGCTAAAAAAGTTTTTACTTCAAAACACTTGACAGAATATTGACACTTGGCACTCGATATTACCTAACGTAGCACTGGAGTTGGTGCGAAATATGTACGTATTATATAAACTTTAAATAAACATCTTACGACAAATCACAAAATTAGATAATTAGATCTAACCCCAAAGCAAGAAAATTTTATGATTGTATCATGGCTGTCAGTTAATGACACTAAAAAATATTATATTTAAATAACTACATAGATACCAGTTTAAATTATTTTTTTAAAAACTCCGAAATACAGGAATCGAAACCGAGCGTCGCAGATGGTCCTTGGCGTGAATCTTTGATAATTATTACACTTTTGACCAATGCGGTAGACTAAACTGAGTAGTAATAATTATTACTCAGTTAATTACGATTATATTTATTATAAGATATATCTTATAAAACATTAAGATTGTTTCCTCAGTATTAACTAATAAACACTTTAGAAAAATTAAATGTTACTTGGGTAAAAGTCTAATATTAGTTTAATTTTGATATTTTTTTTCTACTAACTCCTTAGAATCTACCTACAAAAGAAAATCAAAATAGTTGTAGACCGGCAGTCCAAAATCGTTATGCCAGAGGCGGCCAAATCGAAAGCTAACCATTATATGCTTCGTAACTTTAACCGATCAATACTAAAGCTTAATTCAAATTTTGTTCCAAAATAGTTATGCCAGAGGCTGCCATATAAAAAACCGAAATTTAAATTGTAACAATCGATAAGGAAGACGAATTCATATTTTGTACCTATAATAAAAACCCCATAGAAAATACCAAAGAAAATTAAAATTGTTGCAAACCGACAGTCCTAAAATCATCGTGCCAGAGGCTGCCACATCGAAAATCGACTATTTACGCTCCGTAAGTTCCACCGTGTCGATACGGATATAACCAGTGAAATGATAACTATAAAGAGAGATTGTATTTTTACTAACGTCGTAATAAGTCGGAATGTCCGACCGGCCCTTTGATCGGTTTGATAAAAGTGCTTGCAATTTATTTTTTCATAACATTTTCTACGACATTATTGTGCACGAAATACACAATGGAATTTACTGTTTGTTTAGAAGTATTTACTTTGTATTAAATGTATATCCGTTGAAAAGTAATAATCCGTCTGAAAAATATTGATGTGGATTTTTTAACCACTGACGCAAAAAAAAAGAGAGTTAAAAGTGTGATGTGTCTCTGTGTGCTTGTATGTTTGTATATCTGTTAGTGGTAACATAACTTTTGAACGGATAGACGGATGTCAATAAATTTTTAGTTTAAATGGTGACGGAGATCTTTCTTAGCTAGATAACATGTAAGTTTTTCGGGTTTTTTATTTGTAACATAAAATAGATAAATAAAATAAATAATATTGGACAAGTTACACAAATTGAATCTAACACCAAAGTAAGCAAATTATATGCTTATTTTATTGGTGTAAGTCAACGATACTATTACATAGAAATACTTAACCAGAATAAATTTAATAAGCGTCTAGAACCGGAAATGTATACATCTAAATGTTCGTCACACAAATGCCTGCTCCCGCCGGGAATCGAACCCAAGCCTCGCGGTTGGTCGGTGAAGTTTTGCGTGTTCGTTAGCCACTCGACCACCGAGGCGGGCAAATGAATTTTTGTAAGCAAGCAAGCAAAACTTAGTGCTGTGCAACAGCTCGTTATTGTGATTTTCCGTGGTGGAGACTAGGACAGTCGATAGACTGATACGTGGCTTAAGATACCCGTGTTGGTCCGGGCTCCTTTGCATAATAGACCATCTGCTTTCCTGCCAGGTAGCTCGTAAAAGGCGAGCATAGGCTTACCGTCACTAAATCCGTGACATCTAACTGGGTAGTAGAGTTTCGCAGCTACTCAACCCGGATTGGTACCACCGCCTTACCTATTCCTGCCGCCATAACGTCATGACGTGTTCCGGTTCGGAGGGTAAGGTAGCCGGTAAACTTACTTTTGCTCGAGGTCTAACATCCCGGCCTCAGGTTGGCAACGCACCATTACACCTTTGGTGTCTCTAGGCGCCGGGAATTTCTTACCACCAGGAAATCAGTCTGCTTGTTTGCCTTCCAATATCATTAAAAAAAATATAGCGCAATAAGATTTACTATGTCTACAAGTGATAATATTTTACCATCATGATAGCCGCGAACATAAAAACTTAGCTCCATGGAGGTCTTACATTTAATTGAGAATTAAAAATATGTCTCTAGTTTCAATCATTCGGGATGAATATTATTTTCGTTGGAATGGTTCACCGGGCCATGCTTCCTGGGACATGAGTGTGGTCGTAACCGGACACCTTTTGTTAATATGCTTGGATTATTAACGAAGATATTTGTAGGGTGGAGAAACATCGCGTGCGAATGATATGTCGTGAAACATTATTGCATTTTAGAGAAGGTTCCTATTTGTTCTTCACTAATTATTAACAGATAGGAATAGAATAAATTTCGTTTTTCGATGACGTTTAACGTTATGTAAGTTTATTTCAAATACGGGACAAATGATAAAACATAATATGTTAAACTTATTTTGTAAAAGGTTTTAGCATTATCACTACTTGTTATAAAACAAAGTCGCTTTCCGCAGTCTGTCCCTATGTATGCTTAGATCTTTAAAACTATGTAACGAAAAGTTTATACCTGTGTATAAATATAGAATATATATGTGTAGGTCCACCTGTGCGAAACTGGGGCGCCCTGCTAGTTTCAAATATGTTATGTTAATCATTTAATATGTTAGGCATACAGTTTTAGTTTTACCCTATTTGTGTGGTAATTTGGTAAAGTAAACCCTTTAAAAACGTTTAAGCACAAAGTAATTTAAAGATACAAATAAAAACAAGTTTAGATCACGACATCGATAGACAAAGCTAAAAAAAATGTTTTTCGATAGCGCCCGCAAATAAACCATCAAAATTCGGGACATAAAATTATTGGCGTCATAATTTATTAATATGAAGATACTATAATATCGAAATTGGGCGTCTAGTCGTTAATCGTTATGGCTTCGCCGAAAAATATTTAATCATAGTTACGACTCTCATGTTCCACGATGTCTTTAATTATTATTGTCACTGGTATAAAATGCTTGAAAAATTATTACTAGCTTATCCTAGCAGTCCCACCCGTTTATTCAAATTATTTAGCTCTTTTGCGAAAACCTGTTCAATGAGTTGATAGGATGAAATATACTCTCGCCCTCCAAGATCTAATCTATTCCTGTGTTGAAAATAATAAAACGGAATACACACACAAACCATTTCGTATTCATCATAATATTAAAAGTATTTTATTAGTCGGATTTTTTGAGTTTACTCCTTAAGAAACGATTTGAGTTATAAGGCCCGGTACGGAAATTTTATGAGGAGTAAAATAAAGTGTAACACGAAAAATTGAGGCGTTACGTAGAAAGAGACAAACATATGTAATTTGTACCGCTTCAGTCCTTCAGTATTTTTTTCTCCTTCAGGACTGACGATCTCGCCCGAACAAAAGTCGAGCCGCCCCGAGCGGGTCGTCATTCGGCTCCGCCACAGTCGAGTTACGTATGACATTGACATTAGTCGAATAATTTAAAACGCAGTCGACTTGTTCGAATGATTTGCGTTCTCGAATAATTAGTATTAGAATTATTCGTAGTCGCGCATCGCTAGCATATAGTAGCATTTTTTTCTATTCGATATATATCATAATTATCGTTCATAAGGAGTAAACTCCAATCGTGCGTCGTAGCTGACACACACACACACACAAATTTTTTTGCTGAAGCGATATTGATACGTGGTTTTTTTTAAGACCCAGAGGAGGACATAAGTCTTTTTCTGACAAATCAAGAAGCAAACCCCTATATCTAGAATAGATTTTTTAAATAAATGCCGAAACCAGGTCACCGATAATAAAATAGCAATTTCGAATGTCCTGAATAAGCTCTGTGCTTGTCTTTTGTGTGGTGTTAAGTGTCTTCAAAACCGGCGTGTTTGTATGAATGAAGTTATGAAATTTGGGCTATAATCTATGGCAATAAATATGGAGAAAAGACTTTCCGCAGGAATCATAACACTCATCACCGGAATTAAAACGGCTATCAATTAGATTAGTTATTTTAGTTAGTTATTTTTATTATTATTATATATTTTTAAATCTTAGTTAAATACTTTTTATCTATTATATTTAATTAATTTGTCCAACATCCTAGATATAACTATCACAAATATATATAGAATTTAATTATAAATACTAAATAACTATTAACTTTTTTTTTGTCTATAATAATATTTGTCCAACATGCTACATAAATCACAGAATATGATATGAACTTATAGAAATTGAGAATTTCATTATGAAAACTAAACAAACAATTAACTTGCACAAATTCTATAATACTTCAACTCGGAAACTTTTTTCAATTTATTTTAAATTAAATTCCAAAAATATTAAATCTTCATCAAATATGTAACAAACATAAAAGACAAGATTATAAAAACGTAAAACTTCAGGTGCTCGCAATATCGCGAAAAGCAGGTAACCGTTCGACAAATATTGACAATGGATGATTGCAGCCGTCCAGCGAGAGATCCCCTTAGCAAACCGGCGAATTAAAATGGGGACGAGAAAAATTAATCCTAATGCGATTTTAATGAACCTAAATGAAATGAAAAGTTGCTTTGTATTTTCAAACAAAAGATTTGGAAATATATTTTAAAGAACTTCAAGCTATACTTTAGATACTAGTCATCGGTGCTTTCTTATTGACTAATCGATCACATCTAAATCAAATCTTAAGCAAACAATTAACATAATATAGTTACTACAATAAGAAGAAATCTTAGCCGAAACACTAAATACAATGAAACCTATCTGTAATCATGTTCTATATAAACTTTCTTTTCTAAGACATAACACGAAACTTAATCACAAATATTATATTGCTAATATTAGGATTTCTGATAATTATTTTTTTCATTTAATCATTTATTGTAAACATAAAAACTTGAATAAACTTTAAAACTAAAAGACTTGTAGAAAAGGTCAGCCCATCTCAGATAATGTGATTTCTTCCAGACTCTTTAAAATTAAAAGAACATCTTCATAAAGAATGTTACCATGCAGATACATCCGTTGTATCTTTATGCGAGACAAAATGTAATAATAATTGAAGCCTAACATTTCACAAAGACGCGCGCCTTAACATCGAGTATAAAGCACACAAGCACTGAAAATGTACACCTGAAGTCTGTGTTCTCTTTTGCATTAACGAATGCGGAAGCAGCGTTGTGCATACAGGACGCGTTGCATCCTCCCTTTGCACTCCCAGGTGCCTCCCGAGCCCCCACCCCAAGAGCATGCCTCTCGCTCAAACCAGACGCCTCCAGCATCATGGCATGTGCCACCCGTGCGTTCATTACCTCCACGCTATCCAACAATTCAAGTTTGCTTTCCACCACACAATCTAGCGTAGACTGACTAGACTGCAGCCATATACTGGCCACTCGAATAATAAAGATGCAGAAATTAACCCGTCCGTACTGAAGAGGAAACTAAGTGAAGCTATCTCAACTTGAATGGAGGTAATGCAACGCAATCACTCGTACAACGAATGAAAGAAACTCGTCATGAGATTGTTGAAACAGAGGGTAAAAGTCAACCGGAAAATAAAAACAGTCAACAGATAAATGCCAACGATAAACACATGTAACTGAAAAGGCTCAACTTAAATACAAATGTTGACTCGGTGTGCATTTTTTACAATAAACATAACCCTGAATGGCATTCAAATTTCCGCAGAAACCACCCTTCATAAGTTTGCGTTAATGACAGCAAAAATATCAATAGTTTCAGAACTACATTTCGGTTCAAATCATAAAATATTCAATTACGCATAAGTACACATTTGCTAAGGCTAACAACAACCACGCGGCACCCCCATTAAAGAAGCCTGAGGGCCATTTAATCGGTCAGTGGATGTAAATTCGGTGGCCCCAAAACAAATATCCCGAAACTAATAAGGAAACGAAATATGTAAATCAGCTGCCATATTGTTTCGCAAGTGAAATCTTCCTTTAATCTTATAACAAATCCGTGTCCAAATGGCCGGTCTGGGGAAAATTTGAATATAAGGGGTTTGTTTAAGGGTCACGTTGATGTGTTTCATTGTAAGGAAGGTAGTAATGTATGCAAGACACGCACAGAAGAGATATTGTTCATAATGCTGTCCTATGCACATATTGCAACAAATTAGTTGTCGACTTGTAAACAAGGTGAAGTAAGCCCGCTAAGATATCGTCAGAAGGTACTTTGCATGGATATGAGAAGAGCAGGGCAATATGGGCTCACAGCTGCTGGCTGTACTCATTAAGATGTTTTATGGTCGGCTTGCTGGACCGGGTTGCCAATTTAAGATATTTCTATGCGAACAGCGCTACGCTAGTTTGGCTTCCGATTAGGGGATTAAAATAGACCTTTAAAGGCATTAGTTAAACAATTGTGGGTTCCATTATGTGGTCGGTATTCCTTAATGCTCCCTTGGAAACTATTACAGACGACATTCAAATATTAATCGTATTCTAATCGTTAAATATGTAGCTATTATTACAATTAATAAAAAACGAGACATTTGTACATAGTTTGTCTTAAGTAAAAACATCCTCACCCAATATCCCCGAAGGGGTAGGCAGAGGCACAACTAAGGCAACCACAACTAGCCGAAAACACTAAGTGCCACAATGTGATAGGTGGCAAGCCTATCGCCAACCGGGCACATTTTCAATTCCGAGCAACATTGTTTTTTATTATAAAATTGGAAAAAACCCACAAAAAGTATTAAAATTATATACATTTCTATGTAGTAACTTTGACTAGCATCCATATCGCAAGCATGTATTTTTTACTTAGGGGTTAAATTCAATTTGAGTATAAGTGTCTGCAGGATTGCCTAATTTCCTTAATAGTTAAAAGTATTCCAATATTTGTTTAGCATCTTTATGTAATGAGTGAACAAGTACTATTATCAAAATGAAGTTATAAGCGTCCTGATAAAAACTCACCTTGTTGGTGGATATCGACCAACAGTGCATTCAAATACCGTTAATCCACAAGGTTCCGGTTCGATGCACAGCATGGATAAACATGCTTTATATTTCTCCATCTGGGTGTTAGTTCTATCTATTTATGTTTTTGAAAATCATGGTATTTTTGACTGACATTTATAATACGAATGTATCATTTGCTACACTTGGTTATTTTGTGCAATGTTTAGTCATAACATTGTAATAAATCTAATTATTTACTTATTTAAGAATCTTTTTAGTAGCGGGTAATGCAAAAATGTAAAAAACTCTGGTAATAATTCTATTCCACTCGTACTCATCTAAAGGTGAAAATGTATTTGCAGCAAAGGAAAAGTTCAAATGAATTTGGTACGATCGTCGGCATACCAATCCCGCGCAGAAAGTAAATCAAAGGGTGTTGAAACTTTACACCCACTTAAAGCCGGACACAGTAATAAAGCGTTCGAACTTCGCCGACCCTGGACATCAAATGGGCCACCCCTTCTCGCATCTTTTTAAAGAGATAATTAAAGTTTCGAAATGTCTACTGTATATACACGAATCAAATATATCGATTGTCTATTTTCTGGTGTCATCTTGTACTTATTATAAAAGATATTTTTAATTTGTTTTTTTAATACAAAAGACGTGTCACAACTTTAGTTGCGTCTTTTCAACGAATTTTTAGGCTATTAAGATAAAACTCAGCTCCATCCATTTACGATTATCTAGCCTATTAACTGCAATTGATTTAAATACTCAAGCGTAAATACAAAACATTAAAAAATGTGTTTTTTATGAAAGCAACTTTATTCTTCTATTTTTTTTTTACTTTTGCTTCAATTTCATTACAAAAATATGAGTGCTTGTTAGTTATTGCTAAACGCATTAAGTTAGCTTTTTGTCTAACATACTAGCATTATGTTTTTGTACAAATAAACTAAAATAAATAAATATTGTGGGAGAAATCAAAAGTACAAATCAATGGCTGGTTTTCACATGTTGTCACTGTGTAACGGGATATCATTTAGCTGCAAACCGACAAGGAAAAACCTGAAACCGGTCACCGATGGGCAGTTGGGAGTGGAACGAATAATTACAGATGAGTTTGTAAACTGCTTTGAAATTCGAAACGTTTGAGGAATTGAAGCTTTAAGGCCTCCTTATATACTGAAGCATAAATGTATAAAATTTTAACAATTTTTAAGGTTCCGCACCTTAATAAAAACGGAATCCTTACAGGATCACTTTGTTGTCGATCCATTTGCAAAGACCCTTTATTTTCAGGAACGCGTGAAGGTATAAAGCTAGAATTTATATCAAATACTCAAGTCCCTTGGATTTGTAAAAATATCAAACTTCTAAGCTAACGCAATCAAAATATTTAGCCGTTATTGCCGCAAATTTTTGAAACTCGAAAGGGAATCAAAACCTATAGGGTGCTTACTTTTTCTCTATTCTATTCTTTCTCCTCTATTCTGAACTCAGAATCTTGAAATTTGGTACGAAGTAACATATTATAGTACAGACAAAGAAAAAGTTGCGAAAACTAATAATTTTAGTAATATTATGTAATAAAATGGCGTAATGGGTGAACTTGAACATATATACGTACAAATTTGTACGGTATTCGCGGTTCTTGTCCTGTTTTTAGTTTTTAGAAAAGTAACTTAAAACAACTTACTATTACAACGTTATATTATAACATGTTTCAAAAATGAAGGTAAAATATTTAATTAGTGATTAACTACATGATTTAATTAGTTTAATCAAGTACATCAAAATTTCAAAACATTTATTTTTAAGATATTGCCCATGGTTATGCCTGTGCACTAAACTTTTTTTGCTAGTCCACGAGAACCCGTTTAGATATCGGGATATAAAATCACTTACACAAAACATATTTCTTTACTTCGCTTAGTCGCGACGTGAAAAACAAACAATCAAATAAACGAACAGACACACTTTCTCTAATTTTATAGTATGTAATGGAGAGAGATAAAAGTATATACATAAAATTATTTCCACGGGCTTTAATAACAAGCTTCTTGAACCAAGGATTATTATTATTTTTTCTAAAGTTCTTTATATATCATGTAACAGAAAGTAAGTTTGTGTTGTTTTTAATAACTAATTTTAAAGTAAGCTTATACAACTTAATATCTCTTCCATTCTTTGGAAACATTTTCACAAATGTTTCAAGAAATTTTTCCCAAGTAAGAGTGAGGATTAAACATAAAATATCGTGGAAAGTCAAGAGTTATAGCTAAAATGTAATTTTTATCTACAATTATCAACAAATATGTAGTACTGGCTGTTGGCTGTGGCGTTGCCCGCGCGGTTAATAGTCCCACAGGAACATATTTTCGGAACAAAAACTATCCTATGTGTTAAGCCAAGTTACCCTCTACATGTGTGTAAAATTTCACGAATGTCTTTTCAGCAGCTTTTGCGTGAAGGAGTAAAAAACAAACATAAAAATACAATCTTTCGCGTTTTTAATATTAATAGGGTAGAATAGGGTAACAGAAATATGTACCATGAGTTGGTATAAATTACGTTTGGTAAGTTAAGTGTCCAAATCTATGATACTTTTGGTCTAAAAATGTGTTTCTCTTAGTTACCACTAGAGGCGGTGTTCAAAGTTTTTATACAAATCATTTACAGAGATACTAGCAAGTATAGTAAACTTAACAAGCCGTATAAACTCATGGTAAGGGCTATGAAGTAAATAGTACATTTGTAAAGGACAGACAATTAGGTACAAGTTATGAAGTTTAAAATGAGTTTTTCTTCTCTAAAATTTGTGTAATCTGATGTAGTAATTTGAAAATTACACATGACAAGAGGTTATCAAACAGGTAATGCTTTAATTTGTATTACATTACGGCGCACCTCCATTAAGCACCACAAAGACATCTTCCAAGTGCAACGGCCTTAATTAAGACTAAATTAATTGTTTCCAAAGAGGTGACTTCGTCGAATATATTCCTTGATTAAGTGCACAGGTTGGGTTCAGGACCGAGGGGTTATTAAATAATTTATTGAGTAACAACTATTTGAGAAGGGCACTGCTGAACGCTCGACCAAGATTTAGCAAAGTTTTGATACGGTAACTGTTTGGAACATTATTCCGATTCCGGAAATTGGTAAGTGGAAAATTAACAGTCAATCTGTTTATACTAATAGTGTAATTGACTATTGTTTTTCTGTGCAATCCAATGACTTCACAATAACAGAAATATCGCTAAAACGAGTATTTGGCTATTCTAAAAACTCTCTGTAAAAATATATGGCGGAGTTTTGATCTTGAAAAGCAGGGTTCCTAGAGAACTTATTGTGGTGGTAAGCTTTGTGTGTAAAAAGGCATACAATCCCAGCTTCCATTTGAAAAAGTCCTATTACAATCTTACGCATCTATAGACGATGTTCCTTGTTGATAATATCAAAGTCCCTAAAATAACTAGATAAGTAAAATTTAACTGCCTTTTGATAATTAAAAAAAAACACAAACTCTATTTTCGAATATTTGGTACAAAAATTTGGTTTCGAAATTGTAGGCATAAAAAGCCTTTGTTGACTTACTGGACTAAGCAGAACAAAAAATACGCCTGATTGAGTTTGGTCCGGTCGTATAAAGCTTTCAATGTACATTTCAGCCTGTCAGTGGCAAATTACACTGGCTGCCCATTCACGCTCAAAAATCACTCTCAATCGAGTCAAGTGGGACAAAATAAAAGGTGAATTCATCATAGGGGTGCGAATCGACGCCCCCATAGGAAACCAAAGCGGGAAACGTATGTCCGGACCATTTGTAAACACTAACAGGTGCTGACAGTTTATTAATTTAAATGGTGCGTGTTATACGAATTGATTTAGAATTGTGAAGTGACCGGTATATATATTTATTCGTTAACTAAATATTAAAGTCATTTAATCCTCCTGATTTGGTATCGGGATCAGAAGTGGGATAATGTCACTCTTTAAGCTTCTATCTATTTCCACATATCAAGATTATAACATAATACTCCGTTTCGATCAAAAAACACACTCTTGTATTTGTATTATTATAGACAGCTAAATTTTATGTGATGCCTACATTAAATTTAGCTATCCATAAAAACAAAAAAAAACAAACAAGAGGCAGTGGAATATATATTAGAAAGCAGTTAGCTGCCATTGGACTGCCGGCCTCTGAAGAATTTTTAAAATACTCCTTTAATATTTTAGCTCAGTAAAACTGCAAAAACCGACTCCAACTATTTCATTATTATCAACAACTATTATAATACCACATTGTGTTTGATAACTCTTCTTCGAAAGATAGAAAATTATTTTAAAATAGTTCCGAACAAATTTTATCAACACCCTATTAATGATTTTGTGATTTTTGAATAAGGCTATCAACGTATACAAAAATTGTGCATAAACTGGTAAACTCCAAAACCACAAGACGGACTATGATCTCCGAAGGAATTCTGTCAAAACTATCAGAATCTATCTATTGGCCGATTACTTGGCGTAATAAACATACAGCCGATTGAGAACTTTTTTGGAGTAGGTTAAAATATGTACGATAAATTTCTATGCCTAAAGATGTTGTTTTTGGTTTAATTGTAAGTTAAGCTTACAAATATACGTTTGAAGCACTTTTAATTGAACCAGAGCTTTTGGTTGACAAGATTGATCTCATTCATTGACCAACGTTATTTTATTCCTCTTACAACTAAAATGAAAATATTTTAATAAAGCTTCAAAATATTAATATTTCTAATAGATTTTAAAAATGTAGTAAAAAACTATAGAGGAAATTTTTAAATGTTATTAAACAGAAAGCATTTCAGTGTACGTAGATTGTTACAAAAATAAAAGTTTCTGAATAAGCTACATTTTTTGCAGGTTTATAAAACACTAACTGAACTGACAGGTGTTACAATGTCCTATAAATATCGAATTATTTTTAACATATGATCCTTCTTCTGACAATAACTAACATTAGAAAAAAGTAGCATAATTGGTCCAAACATACGTAATGACAACATAATTGGTCTAACCATTGTCTGTTATACACGTCCAGAAGAATGTTATAAATAAAACTTTGAAGACTTATATCGTGTTATGTAGATTTCAGAAGTTAAATAAACAAAAGTACGAACGGTTAAATCAATTTTATCTGGCGTTATTAGATTACGCGCAGGTCGAGGGGCCTGCAATTTTATTGCCGTCTAACAGACATGCTTATTATATTACACTTCCTGCTGTTTCATAAGCACTAATTTTTCACCTGGCAAACCAGACATAGGATTCAAAAATACAAGTTACTTATGGACACAGAAGATGTTAATGCGTTTCTTACCCAAGGCTGGAGTGAGTGTTAAGTCATAAGAGATAGGGTCCACCCTCAACCAACATCTCAAGTGAGTGGTTTCAGATCTTTGCCACACAGCAGTTAAAATAACAGTCACACTCAGATGTTAACGCGTTTCTTACCCAAGGCTGGAGTAGTGTTAAGTCATAAGATATAGTGGCCACCCTCAACCAACATCTCTAGTGAGTGGTTTCAGATCTTTGCCACACATCAGTTAAAATAACAGTCACACTCAGAGACATCAATAAACATTTTATCTATCATTAATTCACAATTTTGTAAGAACATGTCGAATTCATGACTTATTAAAAAATAATAAACGGTTCTTAGTGCGGTCCTCCTGTATTATTTTCAGTCCAATGCCTGAAAAGCCCACCCGACTGAAAAAGAGACTGACTGAGATAGTATTATCTAAGACATTTTTTTGCCTGAAATATCTACAAAAATATATTCTTAAATGTTGAAACATCTCCAATAGACGCTTCTAATTGGTTATAAGAACTTTGTAATAACGTACAGACAAGATAAACAAGCAAACGAATTCACGATAAAAACCAATAAGTCGATAAACCGACGAAGCTTAATGCATGAAATGCCTGTTTGGTACCAAATGAGAGGATAAAATAGAAAAGCCAACCGTTCACCATTTTGTAGGAAATTCCTTTTAAAACTACGTTTTAAATAACGTTAGAATAAAAAGAAGTTCTTTTAGACTTTAATGTTTGCTTACATAAGTATATTGATTTTTTATCCACTTAAGTTATGAAATTAAATTATAAAATCGTTTAGTTTAATTTCAATTTTGTATTAAGAACCGATTGAGTATTTTTCAATCAAGGCTTCGAATGTTAGAAATTTTATAAATGTTTGCAGCCCCGTTTTTTAATTTTTTATGATAAAACAGTTTCCATAATCAATGTCAGGTTAGATAGAAACTGATGATTTGGACTAATATTATAATTAATAAGAAAATGTTTATTTATTCAGTACTTATGACATATTCAAAAATTCAGTGTAATAAATAAATCCCAAGCAAAGATGACAAATTAAACTAATATTTGATGATTTTGTATTTTTTTTGTATTTGTACGCAATAAAAAAAGTGTAGTAATAGCAGAGTCTTGGTTTGAAAAAATCATACATATTACTGCTCTATCACGTCACAGAACATGTCCAGACCATATGTCCTGTACAATGCAGTAAACTGATGGTAATCCTAAAATAAACGGAATCATCTTTCACGCCTCGCCGGACGTTTCGGCAAACGAAAACAAGATTGATTTTATTGACTTCGTATATCGAAAAGAGAAATAACTTTACCTTTCAATGGATGTACTGTTTGTTTTGATATTTAAATTGTCTAATAAGATGCGTGATTTCACACATTTAGACGTAGAAAAAACTACTCTTAATCACATTTTACAGATGGTTAAAAAAACTCAATAAAATAAATGATTGAATTGATACTATGAAAATGGATAAGCCGTAGTTTGGGTGCTTACAATATCCGGGATGGCATACTTATTCATGTGTGCAGGCAAAAAAACGTTAACAAAGAATAAGTCAAAATTTAGCACTACGCTTATTTTTTTTAAAGTTAAAATTAGTAAATCAAAAATCCTTCCCCCCTTAAAATAATAATCAACCTTAAGAAAAAAAGAATCATCAAATTACATCCATAAATGGCTGAGTTATCACGTAATAAATATAAAGTCAAATTAATAACCTCCTCCTTTTTAAAGTAGGTTAAACACAAGACAAAGGTTTCATATGATAGTCGTTGTATTAGCACTAAATATGATATTAGCAACATAAATACGATATCCTGCGATCAACTCTGTATGGCTTCAATGGCTTCGACGTCTGGTGCTCGTGTGTGGTCTCGTGGTAAACAAAGATCTTAATGGTCATACTTACTGTAACGTAAATAGTTCATAGCCACAATCGAAATAGCAGTTGCAAATGATTCTTTGTATCGACATTCGTCGAAATAATTTATTAGCTGTATTTCGCAGTTGATCAAAATAGCATTTTATCTTCGTTGAATGAACATTCATAAGCACAACAGGTACAGACATTCAGTATGAGGAGTACAATAAACGAGTGTCGATAGAAAAGAAAACGAAATAAAATTTTATTATAACTTATGTTTTTGTTTTTGAGTTAACTAATTAGTCTTCATGTTAAGCCACTAACATTATCTGTTGGTTACCCTACCTTTCCGACCGGATTGCAAAAATGATGATACTGATGGTATGAAACCAGTCACAACCTGATTTTTCAAAAGTATAAAACCTATTTTAATAAAACCTATATCAAATAAGTATTGCGCGTAGACCTTATTAAAACATGTTATGTCATTTAGTACTGAAGCATTAAAATATGCAACAAATTATATTGTTTTAAAGCTCTAATACTATGTAGTTAAACATTGAATTAAGAATTGTTAATTGCTACTTAAAAACCAATTGGTCGCTATCAAATTTAAATGGCACCAATAAAAAAACCTAGCTTTCAATATAAAAAATCATCAAAAAGCATATTAAAAATCATAGAATCGAATTGAAAACCTTCCTTTTTTGAATTCTGTTAAAAAGCAACTTGTGTTATAATTGCGATAAATTTGGGATTACAAACACTTGTCTCAGAATAGAATTTGAGATCAATAAGCAATTTCTCCAAGACGCCGGATGCGGTCTACCGGGCAGAAGTTCAATTATTATTGAATTTCCGATGACGGGATGGGAGCTGGCGACAAAAAGGGATGTTATAATTTCTTTAGTATTATAGGCATATATCACGCAGGACCCTAGCAATCAAATTACATTTTGCATAAGTTTGCTTTGATCCTCTAACAAAGCCTTTATGTATTAAGTGTAAAAAACACGAAGGAAATGTATGCTAAATCCTTTTCTAAATCTCTTCCTAGGTACATTGTTATAAAACTAAATATTGGCCACGGATACACCCGCGTGTTACACTACTACTACTATTACAGAAACCCATATAAATATTGGAATAAATAGTAGGTGACATGACGTTTAACTCTCCAGTATATAGCTATGTATATAACTTTGATTTAAACTGCTCGCTCATCATACCAAAGTACTAAGCCACTTTTGGTATATGACTTAATTTATTAAACTTTCATTGTGTTTATGATGTATCCCGGGATTCTTGTATCATTTTAATCATACCGAAATAGGTTTAACATTTTTCCATTTTTATATCCTAATAGAGAAAATCTTTAAAAAATACAAATACGTACATATCTTTACGCCGAGCCCCTTACGGGATAGGCAGAGAGTATCGAGTGCCAAACCTCACGATTCTGATAGACCTTTCTGGCTTTCGTCACATTCATTAATTACCCTTTTCATACAAACACGCCGGTTTCGGAAACTCTTGACACCACCCTCGGATAATATCCGAGCGATCTGATCGTGGAAGGACAACCTTGGTCTCCCTGGGTCATCGGGACATCCATCCACATTCGCATTGTACATCTGCTTTATCAATATTTTATCTGTAATTCTTTCCACATGACACACAAAATTAATTATTTATTAAGGAATAAATCCTATAAATTATTCCAATTATTGAAATTCATCGATCAAAATCAGTTCATTAGATCTTTGACGTGAAAATCAATAGACAAAATGTTCGAATACTAACTGCATACGGGCTTAGCAAATGCATTGGAAATTATTCACATATTGAATTTGGTATTAAAATCTGAATACAACTGCAGAGCGATTACCTTATCTGTTTATTGCAAAAAGTCGATACCTAATGTGAAAAAAGTAAAAAAGGTGTCTTCACACCCATATTTCCAAAGATGTAGGCAGAGGCAATACCAGGACATCCACGACTAGCCAAAGATACTAATTCCCACAATGTGATAAGGTGGCAAGCCTATCGCCAACGAGGCACATATCCAATCCAGGGCAACGTTATTTTAATAAAAAAATTAAAAAATTTACATTTTCAAATATTTTTTTCTGCCCGACCCAAGGATCTGAGGAAGTCAAACCCGACGCCTTACCACTAGACCACAGAAGCGATAATAATAACAAAATATTGAAAAAGTATAGTTGTGGCAATTTCGTTATCAGTGCTTACACTTCAGAAACTAACCGCCAAATGTTAACAAAAGCAGTTGAGTTTCGATTTTGTCTTCTAAACAAATAAGATGGCGGCACTGTACTTATTTTAACTTATACATAGATAAAAAACATAGATATAACAAACTCTATTCTATATTAAGAAATCGTTGACATTTATAACAATTAATCGATATAAACTAATCGGCTTTATACAAATGATGTTATAAAGCAACAGGTATTGTATCAGATTACAAATATGATACGGTCGGCACATGGTGCGCCCACTCGGTTGTAGCAAAATCGACAATTCGATCGTGACAAACCGACACGATGCAACACTAGTCACGCTTGACAGTCGTTTATACTTTAGATTCATGAAATCACTTCTACAACTTTTTGTGTTATATGACAGCGTACAAGCAAGTAGTTAGCCTGATAATAAGAGATAGTCGTCGCCTAAAGACATAAAAGAAGATCTATTATGGACCAATTGCACAGCACTCTATCACCTAATTATAAATTACTGTACAAGAATTACTAGAATACGACTAGTGCGCGAATGCGTTGTCACAGCCCCACGCTTATAAATGCCAATGAAATTAAAACATATTTATTCCACATTGACCATATAAGTGATTTTTGCGAAAAGTCGGTATGATTGTATAGCCAAGAAAACTGGAAAATATAACTCGTTGTCACTGTTCAGTACTGTGTAGTTTTAAAAATGTAGAGTGATAACAATTGTTTTATTGTGTATTTGCTTGGAAACCTTAATTTATTAGGTAATCTAAAAACATAATAATAAAAACCTGTTATTAGCCTAACTTTTTAAGCGAAACCACTTGTAAAAATGATAACGTTACGCTGACGGTTTTGTCAATTAATAAAACAAAAAATAAAATAATCCACTACCTAAAGTCGAAACAAGTCTTTCCTTTTCTGATAATTCATTTCCAACAACATCTGTAACTTTTTTTACTATTAGCAGCTTAATATATGTATTTATCTTAACGCACCTGGTGAAAATAAGACCAAAGATTGAAAATAGGGACATACTAAGCTAGAATACAGAAAACACCTTTCATTTTTTGTTACTATTGTTGTCATGACCTGAAAAATTTTTCTTAGACAGAGTTTCGTTCCTTGACCAAACAAAAAAACATATCTTTTGTTCTTGTGCAGAGGATATTACAGAAACAATTTTTCATAAATGCGATATTAAAAATATTAGAAGGTAGAGGAAATTCAGACAAACTTGAAATTGAACTTGAGAAGAACTTATCTCATCAACACCATCATCAGCCAGAGGACGTCCAGTGCTGGACATAAGCCTCCCCCAAAGAGCGCCATGTGTCACGGTCATCACAACATATCTCTACACGATTTTAATACTTAATATAAAGATTTTGTACTTTCACGAAATTAGGGATATGAAATATTTAATTAAATATCTTTAATAATGAAACCTCTTTGCCAGCATTCCTTTTTACGTGAAGTATCGTATTATAATACGAAACCTTTAACAATTTCACATACAATCATAAATTCTAATTTAACGAGTTCGCGGATCGCGTTACCTTCAAGCATTGTATGTAACTCCCAAGACAGCGCAGCCGCGTATTCAAAATTAATTAGACAAAATCTTGGGGTCTTGTAATATTTTATTATTATTTCCGCTACTGAGATTTTATTAGTGCTTTATATTTATTGCTTTCTTGTACAGCGCATCTGAATAGGGTCCTGATTAGCATCGCTCCTGTATATGTTCTCATTCGCTACAAGTTCGTAATTATAGAAGTTGTAATTACAAGCCTGCTTACATTGTGAAACCTTCGTCGGATCTTGAGTTTCGTTATCTCGCTGTGAATGTTGATGGTATGCTAAATTAAACGTCCTCCTATTTCAATATTTTCGTTATTACCTGTCTATAATTTTCATACAATAACTATTAGTATAACAGCAATATATTTTATTTATTCGACTTTAGTTTGTATACTTGGTTTTTAATCTATAGCTCATTTTTTTGTTTTATTTTAAGGCCAGGTTGTTTGAAATTACCCATTTTCAACGACTCTGTGGTTAAGCGGTCCGGTGTTGGAATTGACTTGATAAGGTACACAAGTTTAATCAAACTGTATTTTTTTTATTTTTTTATTAAAAACAATGTTGCCCGGGATTGAGTATGTGCCTAGTTGACGATAGGTTTTCCACCTATAACATTATGTGTCACTGCCACATTCCTGGGGATACGGGGAGAATATGCAACAGCAACCTATTTTCGCCGCAAATTTAAACCATCAAATATGTTTTATTTTGTTCTGCGAAAAATATATAATATAAACGTTTGACAAACATTCTAAAAAAACACCATACTTTTAATTACAAAACATACAAAACAATCTTTTTATAAGATGTTTATCTAACTTAATGTTACAAAAATACAGCAAAATAGGTAATTATGTTTCAAAGAAGTTACAAAAATTCAAACCTTCTATAAAAAATGTCTAGAAGAAAGTTATGATTTTGTCGAAAATATTTATATTTTATATCCAATCCAATTAATAATATTAAAAAATTAGAAAAAAAAACAAATCTCACAATCGCCACATTTGCAATGTAATCAGGTAGTTGAAACAAAACTAGTTAAAAAATCTTCATTTGCTTGAATGTATAAAAAGGAAAAACAAACACTTGAATTTTTTCTCATACAAACTATTAGTTTTGTTAATGTCAAAACCTCGGGTTGAGCACTCTGCTCGTCCCACTAAGTCGGGTGAAGTTGTAAAAACCGCAAGGTTGGCAACGTATTAGTCATTCAAAAAAAGTTAATGTCAAGCGATACGAAGTCTGCTGGTCGTCTAGTCATAATATAATTTTTTTTAAATATAAAATGACAAAAAATCGAATACATATGTATTGATCACATATCTATTACATTACTAGGTAAAAACTAATCCATATCATTGAAATAATGCTATATTTTCTCAAAAACATTCTAAAGTTCTAAAGAAGAATCGATATTTTATCTTCGTTTAAGATGTAAACGAATACAGTCTAACTTATATGGAAGTCAATTTGTGTTCTACGGAAGGAGCATACAGCGTATTGTACTTAGCGGTGAAATGTGTAATGTGCCCCGCTATGCCTTTTCAATTCAAATCGTCTATACCGCCCTTTTAGTGTTTCCTAACACATCTTGACTTTTATTTACGGTAGTAATTTTGTTTCACACTCACTAAACGAATTTTAAGTTATCCCTGTGTTCTTTTAATGAAAGTAATGGAAAGAAACAAAAAACTTTTAGTACTACTAATTTGACAATTACTCTGCATACGATACTTCTACAGACGTGTAATCTATTACTCTAAGAAGTTTGTCTAAAAACTTTACAATTAGACATTTCCGCACTAATCTGACATCTTTAAAATTCTCAATTTCTTTTATTTTAGTTTCATTTGAAAATAAGTTTAGTTTGGGAACAGCAGATTCATCATCAATAAAATATAACTAGCTATAATGTGGTAGAGTAATTTATGTATATCGTTCGTGCAATGAATCCTATCTGGATATCAAAAATCGGCAAAATGACATGATTTTTTTTTATTTTTACATGTTTTAAAGCAAAGCGTCGTAAGTCAAGTTTGAGCAATTAGCATAGTTATCACATGATTTCGAAAATTCAGGCTGGTCCAGATAATCATAAGTCGTCACAGTCAGTTGACATAACAATCAAATCGGCGGCATCCTTACTTCAGCTTATCAAGTATTTTGTGGTTTGGCATGATACTCGAATTTCGTCATTAATATTTTACTTGTGAATCATAACAAAAATATATAAATACTAAAATTGACAAATGTACATAACACGGAACATGAAATTTTATAATTAATCGATTCCGCGAAAACTATGACTTGTTGAAATATTTTAAATATCATTAACACGTTGTAATCATGACAATGATCAAAAAACGAAGAGGAAAATTGGAAATTCATTGGTTAGTGAATGGGTAGACTCAGGCATATTGATTCCGTACATTAGAGGGAGATCTGACCAGCTAAATCTAATCATCTGCATTAGTCATGGGCGGCCGAAGCTCATACTGCGCTTCATTTCGCGAAAACATCCATTGATCCGATTTATGTGTTTGTTGCTCCCTTAAATTGAAATTTAATATCCTTAAAGCAATTACAATCAGTCTTACCCCATTCCACCTGTATTTCGTGAATATTTTCGATCAATTTTGAGTTTCTCAATTGTTGAATTTAAGAAGCTTCTCAACAATCGAATGTGTGGTTACAATCGAATTGAGAAACTCTTCTTTTCTCTAACATGTTTACTCAAATAAAACTTTTGTACGGGATGAACAATTAATGTTGGTGTTATGACGCGTGACGTTTGACGCTTTTGGGTTATTCCTTCATCTTTAACACTTAAAGGTTTTTATGTAGACGATCATAATTTAAAAAACCGACTAGTGTTGCGCAATTTTTCTTCTTTTAAATATCTCAAATATTGTTTAAAATTTGCCCATTTTTGTTAACACCAAAGATATTGTAGTTTTTTTTGCAGTTTCACTGCATATAAATTATCAAATCACATGTTTCTTGCTAGTTTTGGTAATGGAGGATAGGATCACTCTTAATTAAATGTGTTAGCAGGATTTAATACTTTGTAACAAATATCTTCACACAGATATTTCAAAAATAAATAAATACTATACCATTTTTTGGTAATTCATGACCATCATATCAGCCACAGGATGTTCATTATTAAACATATGCCTCCACCATAGATTATACAAATGCAAACTTTATATACAGAAACAATTTCTTTCCAAAAATACTATCAGTTTTAGTATTAAAAAGTTTTGACAGTTTTAAAAATAATTTTCAGGGTTAAATCGTCTGATATTAGTTCACAATAACTTATTTTATTTTTGAGAAAATTCTAGAAGATATAAGTATTATTATACATGAGTGAAGTGCATAGTGAGGGTGTCTATGCGACAACGTGTCTTGCATTTCGGGGTTTATGAAGGATTCAGGGAATACCTCACGTAGTCTACTGGCTTCAACTATAACCGTTAGGGAAGCAGTTGTTCAAACTTCAAACATTTTCTACATTACAATATCACGAGTGAACTTTCGGTAACCCTTCTATACATTTTCCTGTAAAACTATTTTGAACAAGATAGTATTTTGATAACAAACATATGCTTAAATATTTTGTACTAGCTGCTACCTGCGGCTTCGCCCGCGTTTTCACAGAAACCCAGTGTGCGATCGGGATTAAAAATAGCCTATATGTTAATCCAGGTCACAATCTATCTGTCTTCCAAATTTCAGACAAATCCGTTCAGCCATTCGAGCGTGAAAGAGTAACAAACATCCATACATCCATACTTACAAACTTTCGCATTACACTTTATTTATTTATTATTATATTATACACTTTATTTTACACTACATATAATACATACTAAAGTATAACTACCGGACCAGATATAGTACCGGGTATAGTTTAACTATGGGACCCGGCTATGTTGTTGCACAGCAAGAAGTATTAAGCAATAATGACCGCCTCGTTGGTCGAGTGGCTAGCGTACACGCCTAACTAAAGGGACCAAGTGTGAGGCTCGGTTTCCATTACCGATGGGGGCAGGCATTTGTGTGATGAACATTTAGATGTCTGCATTTCCGGGTCCGGGTGTTTATTAAATTTATTTTGGTATGTATTGAAGTATTTCTATAAGTATATACTAACTAGTAAGTTGGTCGAAATTCAATCATAATGAATTTTAATATCTTTTTGATAAGAACGCCATCTTCATTCCTCAAGTCTAGTTGGATTATGTGTCCAACCCTGCATTTGACCATGGTAGTGTGGGTAATGTTTTATTTTTTGATTTTATGTACTTTATAAGCATTATTATTGAAAAATATTAGCGTTCTGCACTTCTCCTACACATTAACTATAAGCGTGCCAAATTTTATGCTCCTGCGTCTGCGCAATTTTCTTAAAAAGAGGTCCAAAGTTTTGGCATCACGTATTAATATATAGATTAGAATCGTTCACTAACACCCATAACATAAGCACACACATATTTTATTTATTGCTCTAAAACGTCATTGTCTTTTGAACTTCTGATTTGAAGTTCAGTAATTGAATTCCATCCACGGTTTCGACTTTTGGATATTCCCTGCACGATCACTCGTCGATCTGCGGCTAGGACTGCCGAGTATTGGAAGTATTTTTTATTTGATTTGGACCCTCGTATTAAGACATATTGGCATTTGTTGACGATTAAGAACGTCGACACGTGTTTGAGGTTCAATTTATTAGATGCTAGCTTATCCGTCGAACTTTGCTCCACCCGTATGAGAAACATTAGTATGTCGTTTTTTCTAGTTTTCTCGCAGTCGAACGGGATAAAAAGTAACCTATATCCGTCTCCTAGTTTTAACTTACCTTTTTATCATTTTTGAGCCAAATTGCTTCAATACCTGTAGTTTGATATACATACTAGCTGTTCCACCTGTTCTGTTTCTACGGGCAAAACTAAAATGTTGTTTTTCCTAACTTCCTTGCAGTCAAACGGATTGAAATGTACCCTATATCCGTTACCTGGTTTTAAGCTATCTCCTCCTCAATTTTCAGTCAAAATGGTTGAGCCGTTCTTTAGCTAGAAATAGTGTAACTAGTAAAACTTTCTTTTATATATATGTAGAAATAGACAGATTTTGTTAAAATATTATTTGAGTACAAGATTCTCATATTTACTCTGCTATTACAGTTACGAAATCCTTTACAGTATAGTTTAATAGATAATCTACTACAAAATATCCTAATACTTAGTTTTAAAGTATCAGACAGTATGGTAGTTGGTAATTAATACACCTTATTTTATTATTATTTTCAATCATTTGTTAATATTTACTATAGTAATTTAGTATAGTAGTTAGTACAACAGGTCTATATATTTCAATTATTGTTATTCTTTAATGGGTTGGCTGGAAGAATTTCCTTTCAATAGAGATAGTCTCGCCCCTTTTACTTACGTTTAATTAGTCTTAAGTTTTTCTGTAATTTCTGTTATGTGCAATAAAGAGTTAATAATAAGAAGAATAAATTTATTAATGTCACAAATGCAGTAGATTATTTCGTCCAAACGTATTCAATCTGTTCTGTCGAATGAGCATCCGACTGGTGTATTGTTTGTCGGTATTACGGAAACCTATAATACTCCCGTATACTATCCACTGTTTACATCTATAGCTTCTAAAGTCATAAAAATTAGCATAGTGTCCAATAATTCACGCAAGTCATAGCTTTTTAACAATTTCATAAAATATTAGCTAGCGGTCCGGCGTCGGACTTGACTTCTTTAGGTCCCGGGTGTGGTTCGAGTCGGGCAACAAAAAAATATAGGAAATATGCATTTTAAATTTTCTAATAAAACAGGGATGCCCTGGATTGGATATATGCCCTGTTGGCGATAGACTTGGCACCTATCACATTGTGGGACTTAGTGTCTTCGGTTAGTCGTGGGTGCCCTTGTTATGCCTCTGCCTACAGCTGCCAATACTGCCTCTCTAGTCTACACTGATCACTATTTGTGATCTTTCTTTTTTATGTTTAAAAAATGTGCAAATAATGTGATTGATTGTCCGTCCAGTTTTTTACATACATAAATATCTTCACGCCAAGTCTCTTACGAGATAGGCAGAGAGTATCCAGTTTTTTATTAATTCCGTTATTGACTACAGTAATGAAATATATGTCCTAAAACAATTTCCTATCCAGTTTTTTAAAATGCTTTACGGTTGAGCCTTTTTCTCTTGTTTGACAGGTAATACTTCGTTATACGTCTCTAAGAATGAGACAAATTTGGTTTAGTTGTTGTAGATTATATATTATACGTAAAATATATAAATTTAATACATAATATTGAGCTCTTTTGCTAGCAATTATTTATTAGGTAATAGCTGTTCCGACGAACTTTGTTCCCCCTGTTTAGTTTGTATTGGAAATATCAGTATGTTGTTTTCATTAGTTTTCTCGCAATCTAACGGGATAAAAAGCAGTCTATGTCCGTCTCCTGGCTTTAAAGTATCTCTCTATCAATTTTTAACTAAATTGCTTTAGCCGTTCTTAAGTTATAAATAATGCAACTACTTAACAAGTTTTTCTTTAATATTTACAGATTGCGTCATTAGGTAATTGGTCAAATCTATAGAAGCCAGAATCAAACTCACTAATTCAAAGCCAATTTGTTTCCAATTCGAACCCTATACCTCATATCACTATTTTTAAACCAATGGAGCGTATATGCTAATGTCCAAAATCAATATCGAAATAACTTCGTATTGTTTCATATTTCATTTGATGCACGCGAAATGAGACCTTATTTATGAAATTGGCAATTGTAACCAAATAGTATTGGGGTGGTGTTAGGTAGCTTAACAATAGCCTGCTCTGACTACCGATGTATGTTGATACGATTGTTTCAACAAAACAATTCATTTCAATCCACAGCGCTGTCCAAATGCTGATAGGTTTTCAAATGTTAAATGAAAGTTCTAATAACATCATTATATCGTTGGATTATTACTGATCTGTTTTTACTAGTTGATATGATTCATAATTTTGATTTTTTTTTGGCAATGCTTATGTCGATTGACGTCTTTTTTTATCTTCCAGTATGACATTTTATTAGTGTGTTTTTGATTTGCGACATACTGCATATAATTAAAACAATTTTGAGTTTCCAGTTGAATAATTGTATCTTAGACGATAATTTTGAGGCTTTTAAAGATTCAAATCGATCCTTATCCTTAGTAGAGCATTTTACTATAACAATAAAAAACATGGTTGAATATAAAGCTGAGTACAGAAGTTTGTACTGTTGAAAACAATTGTTTTAAACACACTATTGTCGCGGACTGGATATCTTCGCTATTTATTTAATAACTTTCTTTTTATCATGTTATGAAAAAGGTAAGGTATCAAATCTAATCCTATTAAGAGTAGCAAAACACCACAAAGTAAATTATAGCGCAAATATTTTGGAACATAATAAAAGGTAAAGTCTGATAGAGACTTCTTTAATTCCAGTACTCATATTTACTTTAGCAAAACTTAAGAAACTATCCTGGTAACCGCACCAAATGTTTTCAACAAAGACGCCAATATACGACATAAGTTTCCAAAATAAAATAATATAGAACACAGTTTTTCGTGTTAATATGGCGGGAATTATTAGAATACCGGCTGACAAAGTCATGATTGACAGACGGTATTTATTTTCTTCTTCTTTCTTTAAATTTTGGCCTTCACGTTAGTATTTAGCCATTAGTCAAGTAGAAATTTGCATCAAATTTTATATCAATTTCAATTAATTTTAATTAGTCATCAGTCGTAAGTCGTCAGTAAGTTATGTCAGGTTCTTGGGTAAAGCGGTGGCCTTTTTACACAAGCTCATGTAACGAGATTTGGCGGCAACGAGAAAATATACGCTAATTTCTTTAAGATTATTTCATTTGTGCACTTTTACTGAACAAAATTCTACAAAATGCCACCAAAATTGACTGATTTCACTAAAAATTAACACGAAATTCAATAACTATAAAAAAACTTCGACCATCTTTTCTCTCGATGGCGCCAAAACTCGACGGTATTTTTTAGTGCGGACAAAAATCTAGTGATGAACTGTCTCAGCGCAAAACACAACTCATACCAATATTCGAAAATTTTCTACATATACATTGATATAATATCTAATACATGTCAGACATTTCTTGAATTAAATGTATAACATATTCGACATCCAAAGGTGTATCAGTAACCCTCCATTCCAAACATAATGTTCACATAATTGGCGTAACATTTCCATTGCGAACCCTTTCAAGACGCCCGTAACGTTACGGCCTACATGTTATTTAATTACTGAATCTCGAGTACAATGAGAATTGTAGCGACTCCACTCATCTCACAAGCAGACATCAAATAAGGGAGAGATGGAGCAATAATATATCGTAATAAACTCATATGATCATTTATACAATGTTTAATATGAGTATAACGTGAAAATTTTATCGATTTGATTACGAGTAGTATGCACCTGATTTGTATTTAATTTTGAGGTTTTTATGATTCTGACTTTGTTAGCCTAATTTACTAGATGACTGATTTTTTCGCAACCCTCGAACAAACGATACAGATAAAACACAACATGTATTCGCTATTAGTTTAGAACTTTATTTATTATCAAGTAATTAAACTAAATAAATTATTCTTTGATGGTAGACAGTATTTAGAAGCAATTGCGAGGGCAGTGGACTAGTTTCGTTGTAAAAAATACTTAAAAGAGTGTCTTCACTCTCGTATCCCCGAAAAGAGGAGCAGAGAAACAAACAGGTACAATCAAAGGTATAGCCATAAATACAACCAATGGTACATCCAAAGAAACAACCAAAGGTACAACCAAAGGGACATCCAAAAAATGTTAAGGCTAGGTTAAAGTGCTACAACATTGTATTAAATTTATACATTCATTTAATGGTGTTCAAAGTAAAGGAAAGTCTCAAAAAAGTGTTAATTATATTCTGGATGGATTTTCTATATATGACCCACACGGCTGCAATAGCTATTAAACTATTTAACTTGTTTTTTTTTATTTTATTTAAGGCTAACAAGCAGACGTATTTCCTGATAGTAAGAAATTCACGCCGCCTAGAGACACCAAAGTTGGTAATGGTGCGTTGCCAACCTGCGGTCGGGATGTTAGGCCTCGAGCAAAAGTAAGTTTACCGGCTACCTTACACTTCGAACCGGAATACGTAATGACGTTATGGAGGCAGGAGTAAGGCGGTGGTACCAATCCGGGCGAGTCGCTGCGAAACTCTGCCACTTAGATGTCACGGTGTTAATGAAGGTAAGCCTATGCTCACCTTTTACGACCTGCCCGGCAAAGAAGACAGATGGTCTATTCTGCAAAGGAGTCCGGACCAACACAGGAGAAAGTGGTTTAGCTAAGACAGCTTATAAATAAAATCTTGTAAAACTTCTAAAACAACCAAACTGTATGTGTAGTTCTTTTGTTTAAATAAACATTAGAATACGAATAAATTGCGAAACTAATTAATTATAATTACGTTTATATTTATTTATCTTTTCATATAATATATAGGGTAAAATTAATATATGAAATGCAAATATTTATCATTGTCAGAAATTACGGCCTTATTATAAGGTAGTCAAAACCCATTTGACATTTTAGAAATGAAATTAGCTGTGTCCATCGTTGTTTAATTCGGGCTGAGTGCATTATGAGTGAGCTAGATTCTGATATGATACGAGTCTATTCAATACATCTATTATGAAAGCTCGTATTCGTGGATGCTGATTAGGTTCGACGAGCTCTATTCCAATTTTCATACTCCGATAGACCTCCCGGATTGATTGTTATGGAGTCACTGTAAATGGGGATATTTTGTGTATGTTGTCACTCTTATGTGACTTTTAAAGTATTCATTGTATCGATTGATTTAAACTATTAATATTGTCATAACAAATTTGTGTAAATAAGGTTATGACACGACATAATCTATGGTAATCTGCATTATCATTAATAGCACTGTCATCTATATATCAGTGTTTTTCAGTGTTTATCAGTGTTTGTAATTAGTACTTTTGATATTTTTCAATACAGACGCTCAAAAATTAAAACAACTTTTTATGCCTATAGACGGTTGAGGTTAATATAAGCATATCTATTATTTATATATTTATTCCTATTGGATGCGTTTATTAACACACTCATTTAATTTTATAGTGGTGGTATATAAGTAAACATATATTTTTTTATAATATTATGATTTCATATTTTATTTAATCGGCTTATTAATTCGTATAATGAACTTTATTTTTCCTGACAATGCCAATTATAATCACCTGGTTGGTAGTTACGGTCTTATATGTTAATAGTGTTCAAGTTTCGAGTCTATTTTCCTTACACAATTACTTCCCATGTTAATATTCACCTTTCAACAATGTTTTCGTAGGCATTAACATCTTCATAAAATATTCAAAGTTTCATGCCTTTGTCGCTACATAGATTATTCAGTTTAAATGCAGTAGTTTAGTCGGCTAACAACAGCCCATCTAAACTCTTGTATAACGTTCATATTTATATAAAGTCGTTTACCAAAATATAATTTTTACTTAATGTATTTTATGTAAAATACAGAAAATAATGTATTGACTTTATATAATAAGAATATATATTTATATAATAAGAATGTAACACCTTACTCTGTAATATGCCAATTTTAATTATTTAGTGTATGAATGATACACGTTAAAATAAACATCTTATTGATTTTCGTAAGAACTGAAACATTAAAGCAAACTACAAGACTATTCCTGCCGCCATACGTCATGACGTGTTCCGGTTCGGAGGGTAAGGTAGCCGGTAAACTTATTTTTGTTCAAGGCCTAACATCCCGGCCTCAGGTTGGCAACGCACCATTACCACGTTTGGTGTCTCTAGGCGGCGGGATTTTCTCATCATCAGGAAATCCGTCTGCTTGTTTGCCTTCTAATATCATAAAAAAAATCGTAAGGCAAGACAAAAGTCTACTTATTTTATTACAGTTGTTACACTCACGTACGACTTAAAAAAATACCTGCTTTAACATTTTACAATAAAAGCAGAATTTTCTTAAAATTCTTTTTCCAAACCAGAACGCGACAATAGCAAAAACGTAATGGCAGGAAAAGCTAAGGATAGCACACAACCCTGTTGACATTTGGCAGGATTTTATCAACCAATCAGATTACACTAATATAATAGTCGAGAAACCTACTATAGATAATTCCAGTATCGAGAAATAGGTTCGGCACATCCCTTATTGATATCTACATATTACATACGCCTCTGTGGTTTAGCGGTCTGGCATCGGACTTGACTTCTTGAGTTAGTTGGTTCGATCCCCGATCCGATCGGGCGATAAACGAAATAGAAAATGCGTATTTTCAATTTTCAAATAAAAATAACGTTTCCTGGGATTGGACATGTTGGCGCGGTTGGCGATAATCTTTCCACCTATCACACTGTGGGACTTAATATCTTCGACTAGTCGTGGGTGCCATGATTGTGCCTCTGCCTACATCTTCAAGAATATGGGCGTAAGGATACTTACATACTAGCTATTATGTATATAAATATAGATATAAACTTAGTGTACTTGGCTTAGATATGAACTTAGCGTACTTAGTATAGATATGAACTTAGTGGGACATAGTGTCTTCGAATAGGCGTGGGTGACGTGGTTTTGCCACTGCCTATGTCTTCGGAAATATGAGCGTGAAGATACTACATACTAGCTAGTATGTATATAAGTATAGATATGAATAATACAAATCTTATTATGCCCGAGTTCAAACATTTTTTATTTAAAATATAACGTAAAAACTACACCGATATAACAATAAGTGTTATTATGTTTGCATTACCATTTTTCATATCCATTAACTGTTACGTGCATTGTAGCAAGCGTTTGCAAGCAAAGGCGTATATCATAGCGTGGACATATAGAACGCTATCTGATGATTGGTTTTTGGCAATTAACTGTATTGCACACGTCGCAATTGAGTTCATTCACCGTGTGAAATATGTATGAAATCTGTATTTCCCTTTGTTGCATCTACGTATATACTGATCACTGCATTCAGTGCAGTAACGCGTTTGTTATTCAAATAAACACATTCAGTGTTTTGTAATGCCTCGCTTTGGAGACTATTGATAACATTCTAAATTACATTCGATATTTGAATTTGAGTAAACCCTATTTTTAAATGATTAAATTTATTTTTGTTTGCCTTTGTTAAATCTACATTTAAACCGATCACTGCAGTAACTACAGAAACGCGTTTGTAATTTAAATAAAAACGTTCAGTGTAAAATGCATCGCTTTGGAGACTATTGCTAAAATTATAAATCATATTCGAAATTTAAATTTGTGTAAACTCAGTTTTTAACTGATAAAATTTATTTTTGTTTGTTTTTGTTGAATCTACGTTTAAACTGATCAATATGGTCACTACAGTAACGCGTTTGTAATATAAATAAAAACGTTCAGTGTAAAACTATTATTGCTAACATTATAAATCATTTTCGAAATTTGAATTTGTGTAAACTCAGTTTTTAACTGATAAAATTTATTTTTGTTTGTTTTTATTGAATTTACGTTTAAACTGATCACTGCAGTCACTACAGTAACTCATTTGTAATTTAAATAAAAACGTTCAGTGTAAAATGCCTCGCTTTGGAGACTATGGCTAACATTATAAATCATATTCGAAATTTGAATTTGAATAAACTCAATTTTCAACTAATCCAATTTATTTTTGTTTGCTTTTATAGAATCTACGTTTAAACTGATCACTGCAGTCAATACAGTAACACATTTGTCATTTAAATAAACAATTAAAAAGTTATAATGGAAATTTTAAGTAGCCAATAAGCAATTTTCCCTTTGGAGGAATCAAATTTATTCAGATTTTTATTTCACTTTGTAGCATCTACGTAAATACTAATCATTGCATTCAATTCAGCAACGTATTTGCTATTCAAATAAACACGTTCAGTGTTTTGTAATGTCTCGCTTTAAATTTACAATCAAATATAGTAAATCACCTCAGATTGTTATTTTCTTTGCTGGATCTTCGCATAATATATTGATCATTGCAGTCAGCACAGGGTCTTGTTTATTTATATTTAAATAAATACCAAAACATCCAGTGTTTTATAACGGATTGATTAAATTCAATTTTTATTGTAACAAACAAACCTTAATTTAAAATTTTTCTTAACTCATATAAATTGGGAAAATCAAATTCATTCAGATTTTTATATACCTTTGTTGCATATACGTCTATGTACCCACTGATCACTGCAGTCAGAGATACATATATCGCGTTGCTATTCAAATGAATAGGTTAAACTGTTTTGCAATGCTTTACATTCTAGACTATTTCTTTAAATATCTAAATCATGTTCGACATCTTAATTTAATTTACGACTGGATATACCAAATTTATTCAAATTTTGATTTCTCTTTGCCGGATTTATTAATCGGTGCAGTTGGTGCAATAACGCGTTTCTTTACAGTAAAGTTATTTAGTGTTATATAATGCATTGCGTAGCAGACTGTTGCTAACGATCTAAATAATATTCGGTGACTTCTCAAAGTAGTCTTAGCGAATTTTATACCGTCTGCCCTGTGACATGTTATTCTATAATTATTCTGCTATTTGTGGCTGAGTTAAAATCAAAACTAAATATAATTGGAATTGGTGCTGTCGTTCGTAAGTGAATGACTACTACTACCTGAACTACCTACCTGAACCTATGACTTTGTTTTATATATTTTAACATAAACGGATAAGTGACCTGGATTGAAGAAACAATATATTCAGATAGTACGATGTTTCACAAACGAAAAATTGACTTCCTCCTATCCTAGCCGTTACACTAATTTTAACACCTTGAAGGCTTTACCTCAATTTCATAAAATATTGACAAATTGAGTTCGTATTTTAATAGTACATAAGTTACGTAATTTAATATAACACGATACAGTTATTTAAAAAAAATAATTGGAAAAGTGTGGACATATTGAAATTCCACCTTAAGATGATAAAAGTACAAGTTTTATAAAAATAATATAAAGATAATACCAAAAAGTTTCGTCTTGCTATTTTTCGCAATAGACATATACCAATAAAAACTAATAACAAGAAAGTATCAATGACAAGGCTTTAATTGGTGCCGTGAGAAATTGTCAAAAAGCTTTTATATCAGACACAAGATTGTCAAATACCATGAAAAATCCATTAGCAGTTACCACCGTGGTGTTTCAATTTACAATGGAGTAAAAATACGTAAAAAAGTCGTTGTCACAATACAGATTCCATATCTGAAATTATTTTTTGGGATTATAATTCTCTATTGAAATTAACTTGTTAACTTTTTCATCTTTAAAGTTAAAACAGATGTCTTAAAAACTCTACTCTAAACTTTAAAAAAATATTAGCACTTTGAATTATTACAACAAAGTATAAATACATTTTTCATAAAGGATTTTTTTAATTATTTTTTGTCGTGGGTGCCCTGTAGGGTTACTCTACAAGCTCGATTCATGCAATATTGGAAATAGGAATCGAGTGTGGCAGTTTAGGTACTCTTGAACATAATGCTGTCCAATTATTAACATTTAGTTTATAGTAACCAATAAATTATTTTATCGGATTCGTTGAATTTATCTATAACTAGGTGATAATGATCTATTAGTATTGTGCGAAAGTACCTAAAATGACGTATATCCAATTTCCAATTCACATGATATCGAGATTCAAAAGTAGTCCTACTGGTTGTGCCCTACGGGGATGTTGGCGTGAAGATACAAAAGGAAATGTATAACTTTGAAATCCGTTTAAGCAATTTAAAGATGTAATAAACAATGTAGTTTAAATGTACTCTAAAATAGCTTCCTTGCATAACAGAATATACATTCCATACAAATTAAATAATAAAATACACAAAATATATTAAAATACAAACCAACAACATAAATGTAACTTCAATAGATGTGCAATTTCGAGATTTATGATTTGAAAATAATATCAAAATGGTCATTTTATTTATTTAATACTACATTACATAGGTAAAAATAGTGTTAAAAAGTTATACACTAACGGCCAATGTTAATAATGTATCTCAATCTAATGGATTTCAAGCAATCTAGATAGCTGCGTATCCGCCGGCCTATCCTATACCTCATTCTCATATTTATCCTGTGCACAGATATATTATTGGCAAGCGATAACATAAAAATGGATCAAAATATCAATCTTGGACAGCGAGTTTTGGATTAGGATTGATTATTAATATTGGCCGTAAAACAGTTTAAGTGTCTTGAAATATCAATCTCTTTTCTATCATATACAGAAATGTTATAAGGAAACCAAATGTCAGACATGTCAACTATATTTTTATTTTTTTAACTTTTGATCAGTTAATTTTAATCATAATTGTGTAAAGCCCGTCATAGGATAATGAACCAGTATAATCTTAGATTAGTAGTGGTGTAGACGACGAGTCTCTCTTACCATCGAAAAAGTGGGCTGGTAATCGCTATCCTATTTTTTTAACCTTAATTTTATTGGTGTCAACAGTTATTACCACTCTATGCTAAAATGCCACCTTACGCGAAAGGGGTTGTCAGATTAGTAAGATATTTCAATCATAATGAAGGTTATTTTAAAGGGAATAAATATATGAAGGCGTCGACTCTTCGTTAGTGACTCGCTGACATTTCTTTAAAGGTTACCTCTGTCCTGTCTGTTTTCTTTGCTGACAATATGTTTATTTGTAAGGAAGGGGTATTGTGTATTGTATGAAATTAACCTTTACGTTAAGGGTAAGGAATCGTTTGAGTTTCAATGTTTTATGAAGACTATGTTATTGTTTTAATTTTTGATTTATTTTACGTTTATCTGAATTAATAATTACTTCAATTCAATTTGCAATTATTCTATAACATGACTTTACAAAACGGATTGAACATTGTTTTCAACTACATTTACACGAAATTTGTTTTTTTTTATGTTATTGAAAAAAATTGATATCTGTCAAGACTGAAGGGACCTGAAAATCAGTGTCAAAGCTTGTCAAATATGCTTTAACAATATATACTGAGTGTTTCTCCCGTTAGCAACATAGCGCTGCAAACTGCGTTTATAATATTTTTATACATGTTAATATTATTGTGTTCCTTGCATAGTATTTTTATCTACATTTGTTTTTCATTGTAATGTGTGTAGTGAATTCGTATTAATAAATGTTTTCTTTCTTTCTTTCAAAACCCTTAACAGATAAACAGGGAAAATAAATAACAAAGTCGATTGTCACATTAATGAGAATAATTAGCACGGGCCCGGTTTAACTCGAGCATTTTTAATTTGATTTTCATTAAATTCCTTATTTGATATTTAACTTTACCCATCATGTTTGAAAACCCGATTAAAATTAGTTCAATAGATTATAGTGATGTGGTCGCACACAGACTACCATCCACGAATATTAAAACAATATTTAGGTGTTAGACGTGTGAAATGATGATATACCCCATAAATTTAATTTATCGTATTATTATATTCAATTTCAAAACTGCAGAAAATATTCTTTGACTTTTTTAATTTTTTTTTTTTCTTTGACTCTTGTACAAAAAATATAGAAAACTAGCTGTTGTCTGCAGCGTTGCCCGCCCGGTTTGTCGTCCCACGGGAACATTTTTTCGGGATAAAATGTATTCTATGTGATAATCCAAGCTACCCTCCATCGGTGTGCTAAATTTTATAAACATTGGTTCAGCAGCTTTTGTGCGAAGAAGTAACAAACAAACATACAAACTTACGCATTTATAATATTAGTAGGATAAGATTACAATTTTGTGGCATTTGATATTGAGATTATGCTTAACATAAAAAACGGTTCATAACTTATACTAATGAAAGTAGAATACAAACAAAAAAATATATAGAAAACAAAAATATTTATGGATAGATAGATAAATTAAAATAAAAAGATTTCTGTCTTGGCCTTTCACCACCCTCCAAACGGCATTAATTAAACTCTGCAACTTAGTGTAATATAAGTAACAGAGTCTTATTATGAGGTATTATCACGAAATTGAGCAATATTTAGTGATATTATCCTTAATGCAAGATATTATTAATAAGAAAATAAAGGATAGTCGGAAATAATACATTTCCTTTGTGGTATTAGAATAAGAACACCAAGATTTCTTATCATGATTGTTTAAACATAAGTCGATTGGAAAACAATTAATATTTGGTAGGTTTTGTAAAAATAGGTAGGTTTTTCCTCGTGTTGGTCCGGGCTCCTTTGTAGAATAGACCATCTGCCTTCCTTGCCGGGCAGCTCGTAAAAGGTGAGCATAGGCTTACCGGCACTAGCACCGTGACATCCGACTAGGTGGTAGAGCTTGGCAGCGACTCGCCCGGATTGATACCAACGCCTTACATATTCCTGCCGCCATAACGTCATGACGTGTTCCGGTTCGGAGGGTAAGGTAGCCGGTAAACTTACTTTTGCTCGAGGCCTAACATCCCGACCTCAGGTTGGCAACGCACCGTTTCCACCTTTGGTGTCTTTAGGCGGCGTGAATTTCTTACTATTAGGAAATCCGTCTGCTTGTTTCCCTTTCAATAACATAAAAAGAAAAACAGGAAAAAGAAAGAATTTACCATAGAGTCACAATTTTGTATCAAAAATGTTGACTTAATGACTGATTAAAAGATAATTGACGTCTCTGGATAGGGCATTGTGTTACTCAAGCATTCAAAATATTTTTAGGTAAAACCCGATTTTACATTTAAAATTTGGTCAAAAGAGTAAACATAACAAAAATAAAATACTTTTTTTTTAGATATTTTTCAACATTCAGCATACTGCTATACAATTTTTTTTAATTCCGTTACAAATAAAAAAAAACTTACCTCTCATTTTCTGTTCGTCTAAAAGTTGTCTTTCTAAGTTATCTTTCACTTCCCGCTCTCTTAGGACATCCATTTTGAGTTCAGCTGCAACAAAAATATAATTTTTTAATACACTGATGTTACTGAGTTATCTTTTCTAGGTTGGAATTCCACCAAGCGTCAAAGATAAGAAGTATAAAACTGTAACGTCGAAAATAGCTGTTTTTTTTTATTGGGCGAATAATTTAAAATTACTTATTACAATTTTTTACCTGCCAGGCAACTTGTAAAAGGCGAGCATAGGCTTACCGTCACTAACACCGTTTCTGGGTGGTAGAGTTTCGCAGCCGCTCGGTCAGATTGGTACCACCGCCTTATCTATTCCTGCCATCATAACGTCAGTACACTGTTGTACCGTTGGCGTATTCCGGTTCGAAGGATAAGGTATTCGGTAAACTTACTTCTTCTCGAGGCATAACATCCCAGCCTTTAGTTGGCAACGCACCATTCCCACCTTTGGTGTCTCTAGGCAGCGTAAATTTCTTACCATCAGGAAATCTGTCCGCTTGTTTGCCTTCCAATATCATAAAAAAAAATACGGAAGTAACTTAAGAATCAGATGTATTTGGTTAGTTAGACATGTTAAAGAGGCTGCGTTCTGACCCGGTGGTAAATTTAGCAATATACAGACGCGTCACAAGTGCTTCTTTGAAGGTCAACGTGAAAAAAAATATTTTGATTTTGATTGTTAAATTTATTGACTTTTAAAAAATTGTAATCATTAACGATAAAACCTTTCTGATATTTAAGTTCTGAAATTCTGAGACAGATTAATTATTCTATTATTATAATTATAGCTAAAAGCCAGATTATTGTTTCGATGTAGGCACACAAAAGGTATTGTATAAATTACCAGTGATCTAAGCTCAACAAGGTCGAAGCGAAGGGCCGATTAGGAACATAAACACGGATTAACTCATTTGGAATCCCCGTACTATTGTGAAGGAGTTGAATTGAGAGATTTGCATAACTTTCAATTAAATCTAACCTGACGGAAATGATTGGGTGAAGCTTTATGTGTACGGGGAGGAAAAGTTCTAAGTAGAGGCTCTGAATGATCCTACTAATATTTTAAATGCGAAAGTTTGTGAGTACGTATGTATGAATAGAATAGAATAGAAAATATTTTATTCACATACACCTTACAAGACGCACTTATGACGAGTCTATATAATACTAAAAACTACCACCGGATCGGAACGCGGCCACACATTGAGAAGATCCGGCAAGAAACTCAGCGGACTTTTCTTTTTTTCCTTATTCTATACATATTTATTAGTATTACATTACACATTATTACTAGCAAGAGATTGGTATGAGGAGCAATTAATCCCAAGCACTCTTATCCGATAGATATATGTATGCAATGAAATAGTATCCATTTTTATACAATTTCACTTTGACACATTTTTTAAATATATTTAATGGCAGGTCTTTCATATATTCGGGAAGTTTATTGTAAAGGCGTATACATTGGCCCAGGGAAGAACAGATATGGATGTTTGTTACTCTGTCACGCTCGAATGGCTGAACGGTTTTGTCTGAAATTTAGAACACAGATAGATTGTGACCTGAATTAACATATTAGTTACTTTTAATCTCGATCCCACAATGGGTTCCTGTAAAAACCGATACTAAAATATTCTAAAATTAAGATTCAAATATTTTTGTGTAATAAGGAATTATCATTTTTATTTATTTTTTGTGAAGTTCCGGGTTCCTAGCATAGATCGTCTGCTTTTCTGTTTGGCAGCTAGCATGATACGAGCATAGGTTAAATGTAACATTACCAACTAAACTACTTGTCGTAGAGTTCAGGGTAGAGATCCACAGGCTTACCTATTTTGGCTGCATTAAAAACAGCCTCATGTTTCCAATTTAAAGGGCCTTAAGCTGGAAGGGCACACACTGGCTACAGGATAACAACGCAACTATTACATACATCTACTATATAAGCCACGGTAGTCGCTTGCCATCAGGAGAACCGTGTTTGTTTGCTGTCTTATCAACTAAAAACCTTTATCTACTCATTAAATGCAGACCGAATACAAAACTTTATAGTTAAATCTTCATATTAATTAATATGAAATATGCACTAACATCAAGCAGATCCTAAATATTTTCAAGGATGAGTTGCATTTTTTATTTCTAACGCTTATTTTTACAACAGTACGTTTACTATAAACATTTGAAAATGAAATTGTTCGTGAACTTATTCATGCTAATTTGTTACTGTATTGAGTTATTTTTGGAAAAATTTAGAGGGTGTACGTTAAAGTGCCTTTAGATACTTTCTTTGGCGATTTCAATTGCTTCTGAAACCTTAATTATAACAAAATTGTAATTTTTCTTTCTGAAATTCTTTATTCTTATTTGTACGGAATAGATGAGTAGAATAGACCATCTGCCTCTCTACTAGGCCAGTAAGAGGCGAGCAGAGGTTAAAATATAGGTCATTACCCACAGGACCCCTGATGGTAGATAGCTGTGTAGCATTTTTTCCCTATTCTTGCTGCCATAATGACATTGTCAAGTACCGGCCTACTTATAAATAGTAGATACATTTACTTTCAAGAAATTTTATGTTATAATGACTCGTATAAGTTCCAGTGCGAAGGATATTGCAGCCGATAGACTAGTACAATTGGCTCTACATCATCATCGCATCTCTAAGATCTATAGTGTCTATAGGCGACGGTTCTCTCTTACCATCAGGAGACCCGATTCGCTAATATTTCACATAAAAAATTGGCATAAGAGTAATTAATTACTTGTTACCACGATATCTAGGCAATATAATAGAAGCCTTTGGTACTCCAGACTTGACTACTTTGACTGTAGTCAAATATCTTTATAAACTAGGTATTTTAAATTACAAAACTATTTGTACCATTTTTTTATTACGAAAAGCTTAAAAATCGTTCAAAATGACGCTGTTGTTCTGGATGTCATATGTGGAGACAATGTTAGTCCCTGCGTTGCATCTCATAAGAGGCTAACATGGATAAATTGATTATTTCAAAAGTTAAGGGGCCATGTATGCTAAAATAAGTCAGCAATATACTGTTTTTTTCGTACAAAGCAATTATTCTTGGCGACAAAAATACACAAGATTAACATTAATGCTTTTTAAGACTAGTGTTTCCAAAACACGATTCATTTCACTTTGCTCGACAGAAAAAAATCAAAAAGTTAACCCTTTTCTGAAAGCAAAACCCATCTGTCTACTTCAATTATGAAAATGTCGTCATCAGATTTAACATAAACATATATAAGTATTGTACCTAAAAGATAACTGTTTCAGTTTTTATATTTTTTTTTTCAAATTACTTTTATAGTGTCAAAAATTGTGATTTGGCGCTTAAGACATTTACTTTAGAGCGCAATATTTCATAGTTATCATGGAACGAAGGAGTGCGCTGATTGGCTCTTCTGGCTGACTAAGTATGGGGCCTTAAGTCAAATCAGTAATCTAAGATCAAGAGTGCAATGCAGAAAGATTGCTTTTGACTTGTCTCTATTGCAACGTCGTATTTCTCTATGGAGGGTAAAGTAACTGGTAGACATTAGGCCTGACACCCTGGCCACAAAACAGCGACGCACCTAAAACATTTATGGTGTCTAGACCACTGTCGGTTTATTACCATCAGAAGACTCTAGTGTTTATTCATTGTTTTCAATTTTCAAATTCAAAAAAAACAAAGCAAACATTTTTAATAAATAACAACAGTAGTAGTATTTCGTATCGTCGAACAATAATCTGGAAGATAACACGAAGACAAGTTAACTTGTTCGTACGCTATGTAATAAGCCCCAAGAATAAGGCGAGTTACTTGTGGTCTATCTTAAAATTCAATCTTGTAAAGTGAAACACTGCCTTGTTCATTGTTTGTTATAAGTTCGTTTCTTAGGTGCTTAGATGTTTATAACGAATTTTGCATTTAATATTTTTCAGGGTAATGAGTAACTTGTTATTGTAAGCATAAAATGATCTACATACGAATAAATGTAGAAGAGTGAATTCTGCGTAATGAAAATATTTATAAAAAAAATATCATCCTTCATGTTCAAACAAACATTTAAGCGTGGGCAGTTTTTGAAAAGCTTTTAAAAAAGTGATTAATATATATTACACTATCATTAGTTATGGTAACTGCTTTTATAATTGAAGTTTTATTTACGTCAGTATTCCGCACCAGAGTGTTTATTAAATATATATTAGTATCAGTTTAAGTATTTATGTAATAACATCGTTGACTAACACCCGTAACACAAACATATAATTTGCTTATTTTGAGGTTAGATCATATTATATCAATTTGTGTCAATTGTCCAGTGCTGTTTTTTTGGTTTTGTAGACTATCTTTGTTTCATTATTTGTATTATTTATATTTCATTATCTCTGTTTTGGGTTTGATGAAAGAAATCTCTTTTAATATAAGTTCACTTTTGTTTTATCAACATTACAAAGTAAAATAAATAAAATTAAGACCTCACGCAACGCCTGACAGATGTGTTCAGGTGTAACTTATATACGGATATGCATACTATCATACACTACCCTATGACGATGGATTCTATAAAGTCTTTGTTTATTATTCTGAGCATACGAAAATTGCTTTTGGAAAGAGTTGGGTTAAATTTAAACTGCAAAAAAATCGCTTAACTCAAATAGAAAAGTTATCCAGTCAACAGTTCACATTTTGCCGCGTGATCGCTTTTACACGTTTCGCGTCTTACACGTTTGACACAAAATGGCGGCAAAATAAAAGTTGGCGAATAACGACGATATCTTTCGATTTATGTATTAAAAACATATAAATGTATATATTTTTAGAATCCCTGAGAATTAAGCTACGTAATAACGTAAAAATGTGTATGTTTAACCACAAAACCATTTGCAACAAACAAATTGTGAAAAATCTTTCCGTGTTTTTTCCCAATTTTTCCAAGAAAAACATATCTTATGAAAAACAAACGTGTTTAATTTACCTTCTATATCTAAGCATCTTTATTTCTCTTGGTCATCGTATCACGCGTGAACGGATAAAACCATTTCGCTTATTATTTTTCATGTTTATAATAATCATCAATGATTTTATAAAAGAAAAAAAATAAGCCTCACGGTACTTAAAAAAGCTGAATTCGAAATTCATAGTTTAAATGATAATAATAAGTATTAAAAGAAAATCAAAATAACTTTCATAAAATATAAGCGTAATAAAATTGATTAGTCAGGAACAGCAAGCAATACTTTTCATCGCACAAAGTTGCAACGGCGGCGAGAAGATTAATTTCAAATCAAACCAGTTGTGTGCTGTAATTTAAAGGGCTTTTAGTTAAGAGTAGTTTCGCACATGAGACGTAAATTACCTTTGGCGAGAGACGGCCATTAAAGGTTTGCGTTAGTATGCTCGGTATCTGTACATCTCGCGATTTGCGAGTAGGGCCCTAACAAAAGATGCTCCTGGTGGTCTTTGAGTCCAAAGCGATCTATCTCTGTATTGTTTGATACGGTTACAGATTCGTATATTTAACTTTTATCTAAATAGTGTCAACCCTATTAATTGTATGGTTTGGCTTGTGTAACGAAAATTTGGTTGAAAAGTAAATAAGAGTAAAAATATAAATGTATGCGCTACATGGCGTGGTTTTAAACATAACATTTTCCTTAAATTGTATGTATTTTCAGATGCTTAACCGATTTCAACTTAATAACGCTTAAATTTCAAATTATCCATATAACCTTCAAATGATGGAAATTCGATTTAAATTGGTACAGTGGTTTAATGTCATGATTAATTCAAAGAGAGTCGTTAAAGTTTCACAGTGATTGTCTCAATTATTTTCCTTGTAATATCTTCATTGTGCTGAAAAACTCAATTTCCAATACTATTTCAATCAAATAATCTCGAGTAGGATAATAAAACTCAACCAAATCCATCAGTTACTAAGTTGTTCTGATGTCATTATTCCAGAAAAAGTGTGTGTGTACTTATGTACACGCGTTAGAAGTTATACTTCTTCGGCGTAATAAGATGAAAATCTTTTTAAAAACTAAAATGTTATCTATAGCTAACTTCATAGCTAACTTCATCATGTCGGTTTTTCGTGACGGTGTGCGCGCGCATCGTAAAAATTTACCCTCATCATTTTTTCCTAACGCGCCAAAAGAAGTATAACTTCAAAAAAATCAGGGTCTTCCTTGTTTTACTTCACTCTCTAGCCCATTCTTGATCATTTTCCAAAATGAGATTATCGACTCTCATTCTCTTTCACATCAAGTCACCCATTATAACACGAGCCACAAATAGCTATTATAATTTAAATGCAGTTATTCGTCCAAAAAACAGATTCATAATTGCATCAAAACCGAAACGATCTATCGAATCAATCTTGAAGTTGATAACGTTTAGTCGAAAAACTTAAATAAAATAACAATAAAAATGAAGCGCCGTTGGAGGATATGTAATTATGGTCAATTATTATGCCGCAGCTCAATGGCTGATAGATGATTGAAAGGATCGAAACCCATAAACAAAAGGATCGATTCCGGTTACGCAATTTAATAATGGCGTCCAGTAATTAACTGATATTGTAATCGATTTTTGAATTACTTAGTATAATTGTTTTTCACTCATTTTATTAAAGGACTTTAATGAAATCTGGTTTATTTTCATGTTTGCGATTTTCACCATAAACTGATTTTCAAAAAACATTTTTTTATTTGAAAAGGCGTGCTTCGGATTTTCCTTTACTGACTCACAAGTGTGAGTCTCGTGAAGAAATCCAATGCAAATTAAGAGAAATCTTTAAGGGGCCATGTATGCTAAAATACGTCAGCAATATACTGTTTTTTTCGTACAAAGCAATTATGGATCTTGGCGACAAAAATACACAAGATTAACATTAATATGCTTTATAAGACTAGTGTTTCCAAAACACGATTCATTTCACTTTGCTCGATAGAAAAAAATCAAAAAGTTAACCCTTTTTTGAAAGCAAAACCCATCTGTCTACTTCAATTATGAAAATGTCGTCATCAGATTTAACATAAACATATATAAGTATTGTACCTAAAAGATAACAGTTGTTTCAGTTTTTATATTTTTTTTTCAAATTACTTTTATAGTGTCAAAAATAGTGATTTGGCGCTTACGACATTTACTTTAGAGCGCAATATTTCATAGTAATCATGGAACGGGGGAGTGCGCTGATGGCTCTTCTGGCTGACTAAGTATGGGGCCTTAATGTTTTCAAATTCACACAGAATGATATTAAAATTGAAGTCGGATTTTAGCATTTTCACTGCATTTCAACTATTTATACTAGCAATAGATGTAAGGTTTATAATTTGAATTTTAGGAACACCTAATTTTATTATATGAAATATTAACATTTTTTAAATGTGTCTTAACAAATGCATTTTTTTAAATCCAACCTATAGAGATCAATGCGCTTAAACTATAAAATTTTAGTCTTCAATATTATATCAGTTGTACTTTATATTTATAACCATGTCTTCATATTTATAAATTGCTTGCATTCTATCAGATGCACTAAGGGTCATTTCATTAAGTCATCGATCATATATCACTACAATCTACATTTAAGAATCCTCATCGAAACTGGTCAATACGCTCAAAGTTATGGCATGATAGACACACACACATACACACACGTACACGTCAAACTAATAGCCCTTTTTAAAAAGTACCTTATATCACATTCATGTAAACATAAAATTATTTCCTTCTGAATATCTGCAAAATAACATGATTTCTTCTTTAAATAAAGTTGAAATCGATAACTTTATTTCAAGTATCATTATTTTCCCGCCACTTGGGACTTTTCGGAGGGTGTTGTCGTTGAGAAAATTTTATTTCTCTTCAATTTCACGCACTCAGCAAAAATAACAACAATATTTAAATTACGATTTCATCCCTCGAAGTTTTATGCGAGATCAACATTTCATATTTTTTCAGTTCTTATTTAAACTAAGGAAATGTATTTATGAAGTCATGGTGTTTTGTTTGAAAATGACTAAATTGTATCATGGTGCTTGTATTCATCGTCACCTAACACACACACTCCTGGGTTTGGAACCCCTACATGTTCCAACTTCGACCTGTGTCATGTCATGTCATGGTATAATATAGTAATTGAATGATGTTGTCCTAAGCTTTATAGTTTGTAGTAGTTAGTCGTCAATTGCAAACTCATTATCAACACTTCATATTTTTTAAGTCTTATTTAAACGGAGGCAATGTATTTATAAAGTCTGTAGCAGCCCGTCTTAGCTTTGCAGGGGTTCACGATCTTCTACGTTATGATACATGTAAACATTCCTCTTGAATCACTTTATCCACTAAAAAACTTCACCAAAATCCATTGTGTAGTTTTAAAGATACAGCGGAAAGCAACTTAATTTTATACTATATAGTGGTGGTCATAGATATAACCCGGTGAAGTTGTAAAAACCTCGCGGTTAGCAACAAATTAGTCATTCAAAAAAAGGTGGTCATTGTATTCACATTCACGTCTCACATACCTACTGACTGTTACTCTTGAGTTTTGAATCTCAATTCTTGCAAATTGGAAATTAGAATCGGATATGTCATTTTACTCTACTCTTGAACATAGTACTAGCGGATTATTAACACTTGGTTAATACTAAACATTGAATTATTTTATCGACGTCAGTTTTTTAATAATAATGTTAATAATTTACTAGTACTGTTTTTTTGGAATACCTAAACTGAAAACTGTCATATCCGATTTCAATTTCCAATTTACTTGGAATCGAGATTCAAGAGTAGTCCTACGGATATGTTATTTTAACGGATGGATGATCAATCCTACGTCCTAAATTTTGGAATCATCATACAAACTTCACTACCCACAAGGGTTGGATTAATTCGTCCAAATCAAAAACACGTATCGTAAACTAGCTGTTCCGGCGAACTTCGTTTCACCCGTTCAGTTTGTATGGGAAAAATTAAAACGTCATTTTTCCTACTTTCCTCGCTGTTGAATGGGAAAAAATGGACCCTATGTCCTTATAATGGTTTTAAGCTACCTCCCAGTCAATTTAAATGTCGATCGGTTAAGTCTTTTTTGAGTTATAGTGTCAATGACACGATTTCCTTTTATTATATACTAGCTGCACCGGCGAACTTCGATCCACCCGTTGAGTTTGTATATGAAAAATTAAAATGTGGGTTTTCCTAGTTTCCTCACAGTTGAACAGGAAAAAGTATCAGACGTCCGTCTCCTAGTTCCAAGCTACCTCCCTATTAATTTTCAGCGAAATCGGTTCATCCGCTCTTGAGTTATAAATAGACTAGACTAACACGACTTTTTTCTATATTTAAAGAGATATATATATATAAAACACTCTACCCTCCGAACCGGAACGCGTCATCATGTTATGGCGGCAGGAATAAGTAAGGCGGTGGTACCAATCCGGGCGAGTCGCTGCGAAACTCTACCATCTAGTCAGATGTCACGGTGTTAGTGACGGTAAGCCTATGCTCGCCTTTTACGAGCTGCTTGGCAGGAAAGCAGATGTTCCATTCTGCAAAAGAGCCCGGATCAACACGGGGAAAATATAGAACATATATTTTGTATAGAATATATATAGAAAACAGTTCAATTTAAAGTTTCTTCTTAATACGCGTTAGTGTGGCATAAAACTATTACAATCGTTAGTTCAAAGTTAAAAAAAAATCTATCTATTGATACGATGTAGCACCCGACTGCATTAGCTCCAGGATTTGATTCCCGGGTCGGGCAACAAAAAGATATTGTGTTTTTTTTAAATTTTCTAATAAAAACAACATTGACTGAGATCGCATATCATACATTGTGGGACGTAGTGTCTTCGGCTAGACCTGGATCCGCTGGCTGTATCTCTGCCTATCTCGTCAGGGATACTAGCGAGAAAATACTAACATACTATACTACTGAATATTATGAATGCAAAAGCTTGTTTGTCTATAACAATTGGCGTCGATTTACTAGTTTAAATCTTGTTTATTGAAGATAGCCGAGAACGAAGGTACAGCTAGTTTCTATAAATTTTAAAGAAATTTAAATTTTAACCCAAGCACATGGCAAGTGCTAATATAAAAATACAGCTAGTTTGTCTATAAAGCTGTCATAAAGCAATATTAAAATTGAAAATCTTCATATAAATATATTTGCAGTAACAAACAATAAAACCGAAGTTAAATGAGGCGTATCGCATAAGTCATAGGGTAAGCGAATTAAGACATATTTTCGGAGGGGCAAAGACTATGTTGAGCTTGCAGTTAAAGTAACAATTAAAGTCAGAGTGAAATTTACGACTCAAAACTGGTAAAATAATTTAAACGAGCGTCAAGGGAATAATTTGAGTTTGTGATGTAGGTTTTTAGGCAAATCTATTGCCTCGCCACTGCCCTCAGTCAAATTTTTATTTTTCAAGAAAAATACTAAAAACTGAATGCGGTACTATTTCGACTATACCTGTAATTCTGTTTAAGTTAAACAAAAAAAACGAATTGAATGTTCACCCTTTTTTTTCTTTGGCCAAAAAAGAAAAAAAAACAGATTTTTTATTGATTCTGTATATCCATCCAATTGGTTTATCCATATGTAACTTTCTCTTTACTCTTAATCTAATACGACTATACATTTGATTTAATTATTCTGTAAAAAGGATTTTTATACAAAAATAAATAAATCTGTCGGCTTTGTGCGATCCGATATAGCCCGGTGTTGGATTTGACTTTATTAGGTCCTAAGATCAATCCCCGAGACGGGAAACAAAAATATGTTTTTAAGGGTCCATGTATGCTAAAATACGTCAGCAATATAATGTCTTTTTCATAGATCTTGGTGACAAAAATACACAAGATTAACATTAATATGCTTTACAAAACTATTGTTTCCAAAACACGATTCATTCAACTTTGCCCCATAGAAAAAAATCAAAAATTAACCCTTTTTTGAAAGCAAAACCCATGCGTTTACTTCAATTATGATAATATCGACACCAGATTTAACATAAACATAGATAAGTATTATACTTAAAAGATAATCTTTTCAGTTTTTATAGTTTTTTTTTTCAAATTACTTTTATAGTGTCAAAAATAATTATTTGTCGCCTTAGACATTTACTTTAGAGCGCAATTATTTCATTGTAATCATGGAACGGGGGAGTGCGGCGATTGGCTCTTCTGGCTGACTAAGCGTGGGGCCTTAAATTTTGTAAAAAAACAACTTTGTCCAGGATTGGATATATATCTAATTGGCGATAAGCTTACCACCTATCGCACTGTGTCTACTCGTTGGTTGCCTGGACTCGTCTAAATGTGGGTGTGAGGATATTTTTTTTTAAATTAATTAAGAGTACCTATTCTGATTCACCAAACTAAAACTAAGTAAACGTCGGAGTCGGAGCCACTATCTTAAAACCCCCTAACTTTTAAACACAGAAAATTAAAAATTAATAAAAGCTGTTTCCTATTTGCTAACTATACTATCCCCTTAAGGCGAATGCTACCTTCTTTGAAAAGGGAAACAAAGATATGTATTCAGATCTCCCTCAACACTGTTTTGGTCGTTTTAAGATTAGGGAAGGAAATATTTCGCGGCTTAAGGTGAGATTCGGTAGAAATAAAAGGAATTATGATTGTGATGATAATTAATTAAAAATTCTAATAAAATAATGATATTTGGCTTTTAAAGCATTTTTTATGTGAATGTTCAACGAACAAGCACACGGCTCTCCTGGTGGTAGGACGTAATCGTAGTAAGAGATAGACACCATAATTTATAGGTGCGTTTCTGTCCGATGGCCGGGATGCAGGCCTATTGTGCAAGTCTGCCGGCTTCCGGTTCCGGTTTGGATTGATATAGTCAATATGGCCGCTAAAATTGATAAGCTGATATCAATGGTTACGATTGTTTATTATCTTACGGTTGGTACGTACCTTATCATTTTTGCTATGTGCGTTAACTTTATTTTTATAAATGTTCAAAAGAATATCATTTTTATATCAATACTTTTTATGGAAATGGAGAAAAAGGGAAAGTTTCACTTGATGGTAAGTGACGGTGAACATGAACAATACATAATTTTTGAAATTCTTTTATGTTAATCCTTTTATTCGAGTAGGTAGGTATATATTTATCTATAAACCTTAGGTTTGCCATAGTAATGTACATAATTCATTAAACATCTCCAAGTACGAACGCATTTCTTTTAGCAGATTGTATTAGATCATTTCTTTTGCTTCAGGTATTTTTTATAGTTACGATTTCGTACAAAGACACACAGTCCACTTAATAGGAGGTGGCTTTAAAAAAAATTAAATATGTTCCCTGTTGTCAGAAGAAACGGCATAAAAAAATTCTCGTCAATTCTATTTAAAGCATGAACTCTTAATGTTTAAACTTTCCCGAAAACAAAACTCTATTTATATAGTATATATATTATCGTTTAATTGCTGAAGTATTTTCATGAAATTGCTCAAATGCTTGAAATGAAACATTGAAGTTCTATTTCTTTAAAATAATAAAAAACAAATCTTTCATAAGCTCAAAAACAATAGCAGCCATATTTATAACAAAAAGAAACTTAACAAGCAGATAATTAATACCCTTAAATAATAAGTACTACCGATAATTGTATAACAAAAAACGATAAAAACTCAATTCAAAGTAACGATAATGGATGTCAGCGTAAAAACGAATTTTGTTCCCTATGCTTTTTTAAATTTGCAGACCGTCGCAATTTTATTTTATTGTTATTAGATTTTTCCGGCTTATGTCACAGCGACGCTGCAGAGGATTATTCCCGTAGTCTCCACGCTAATAATCATAAGAATTGCTTGCCTTTATTATGTGTGAAATTTAGAACGTTAAATTGGATCTCATTTTGTGAAAAGAATTCCTCTTTTTATGATGAAAAGTGTTTTACAAGGTTTTACAACCATCATAAGTTTTGTTTTATAAACATATCGTGATAAGCCTTAACTTTGTCACATATGTGTGTTTTTTTATGATATAAAGGTAAACAAAGTGGATTCTGATGCTAAAACTGTCTTATTTAGCATTAACCTAACAACACCTAACAGTATCCGCAGAGAAGAATTCCATACATGATTTGAAAATAACTAAATACAAAATTCTAGCGTTAACAGTTTTATTATTTATTTATTATTATTTATTTATTATCAGTTAACAGCTCAGTTGCAAAACAGAGAAGAAATAGCGTCAAAATGTGGTTAACTAACCGAGTTCAAACAAAAACGAGGAGGTTTTCAATTTGGCCGATATATATTTTTTTATGTGTGTACAGCGATTTCTCCGAGTTTCTGATTGACGTAATTCTTATTTACGTAATTCTTAACGTAATTTTTGTTTGATGCGGAATAGTTTCGAATTGGTCCCATAAAAATTTCATTGCGGTAAGCCTATTAGTTTTTATTTCATGAGTATTTTTTATCTACTTTCACGTATCCCGAGTTTATTTTTATTAAATTGATTCATATCAGCAATAAACTAAAAAGTGCTTGATAAAAATAATGACGTTAATAAAACGACTTTAAAAACAAAAAATAATAAAGATTTGAAACATAAAGTAACCTATTAATAAATGGCACATATAAATCATAGGTAGTAAATAATTAATATTAAATCTTTATTATTTTTTACTTTGTAGTTTAGAAGTCGGTATTTATGAACGTAGTAATTTTTACTTGGTGACATCTATCTGGGACTCATGGCAAAATTCGTTTATCCAGAATAAATAAAATCATTGCGACCTTGACGTTTGAATTAAGTTAGATATTAGTTAGTTAGTTGTTTGTCTCAATGGCTTGTTTCAAATCATGAAGCTATTGAATACTATTGTAGGTTACACTCCTAACAAATAACTGACATTTCAAATTATCATTTCTAAATATTGCTGATTCTTTCTAATTTACCAGCCTTTAACCATTTTGAATTTGTTGATTGACTCCACAAGACTCACTGAAAAAGGGGCTGGTATAATATTAGATTCGGTAGCGTTTAGAACTTAGACTTCAGTTCTTTGTTAGGAGTATAATATCCAATAGTAGTCAATAACTTCATTGTTAAAATAATAGGTAAGAATATTTTGTTGGTCTCAACCTCCAAGCTTATTTTCTTCATTATTTTTTCATTCATTTCTTCATTATCTCTGGTTTGCAGTTACGTTGCCTGATTCTGTATGAATGTTTGCTACTATCTTTTTTATATCTGGAGATTAGTGTTAACTCAAATTTACAGCATTGAATGGTATAAGTTTGTTTAGGGCTACCATTTATTAGCGAAGCCATCCATATCAGACATCAAATTATCAGCGACTATGCCTGAGCATAAAGTCATCAAGCTATGCCGTCAGGACAGGTTTATATATAAGGATAAAAAGCAGCCTACATTGACCTCGGCTCTCCTATTTTTAATAGCCTATTTCCATACACAAAAATATACCACAACCACACTGTCGCATCTAAAATATTATAGATGATTATATTTAACCATAAAGTGTATCCTTCTAATATAAGGAAAACTTTATAATAATAATATTACGATTTCGGTAAATGTTTTAATTGGCAGGCTAATGTAGTCCTTTTTATCTTTTATTTAATTTTCCATCGTTTTGTACACTAATCAGTTGTCATTAATTTAATCTTATCACACGTTTTGGAAAATACATTTATTATTAAAATACCTTAGCCGGGAACATTCACCAAGTAATAGGGATACAAATAATGAAGATGTCTCAGCAAAATGAATTAAAAAGTAGTGTATCGAGCGAGCAGCGCCGGAATAACTTGCGGTGTTATCGGCGCACGCGCACCCAATCTGCGATCGAAACACACCGGATAAGATTATCCGGTAGCCCTGTATTATTTTAATGAGACTACACGACTCCATAAGATGGGATACGATACGAAAACTTAGGTAACGAAGCAAATAAAAACTGTGCGGGTCAAGAGAGATATCAGCCATGTTGAAATGACGGAGCTTCCAATACGAACAATACTGGCAAAGCAGATTTTTAAATTAGCCGCCAAACACGATACACTCCTGTACATCTACATACCAGCTGACGGCAGATCGCACGATACCATTATGTCCCCAGTAAGGTACCGATTAAAAAATATCTACATTTATAAGCAGACAACATCTGTTATTTAAATAAGATATAAATGCGCGAGTTCGCGAATGTTTTGTTTTTTGGCTTCATTTCTTTCCTCAGATGCTCCCCTCTTCGGATATATTGGTATTAAAAATGTAAGGGAGATTTATGCGAATGGCTCTAAGCTTTCATTAGACGGTTCTTATGGGATGTTTTGCGGTCGCCGCTCCCTGACCGGTAATTTTTCATTTTTCCACAAACCCCGATGTTACCGGTGTGCTTTTAAAAATTTAACTGCATGTAAAGAATATTTATATTCCCATCGAGTTCCAGCTGCAGGCTATGACTTATGTTATTGTACTTTTATACAGTTTTTTAAGGAAATTGAATCATGAAAAGTTACGGGCATTGTGAATTACTGAGAATTTTTTAAACTTATTTGTAATGTGAAAACTCTGTACTGTTTCAGTTTTAATTTTAACAATACCTTTTGTACGTCGACTTTAAATCAAATTTAAATTTTGTAGAATAATAAAAGCTTCACAACTATGGGCCTACTAAAAAGTTTAAGATGCCTTTTCGAGTTTCAATTTAGATTAACTGAACAAATATTTATTTTAATGCACATGTTCCGGTTTCAGGAAGCGGGATAACTATAATTTTCTTATATTTCATTGATACTTTTACAATTACATAGAATTTCGTTTGTCTCGTAGAAAAAAAATATGCTCATTTTCTTTATTAAAGAGTCCATTCTTAAACTTTTTACCGTTTTCTGCCGCTATGACATTGGTGTTTCCAATCTCCATGTTTTAACAAGGAAAGTGAAGACGCTGATAAACTTCCTCATATGAAACTATGTGTAAGACGTAATATTTAAGTCTCAAGATGATAATCGATGTATTTTTATTTTCATCAGAGGATTTGTTTGTTTGATTGCCTTGAGCAAAAGTCATAAATATTTACCACTTTAGCAACACTAAAGTATACGAATTATTATGTTTAATATCTGGAATTAGAATAAACATCTTGATATAAAAATATATATACAGTAAACCTCCAAAATTCGATACAATTTTTATTTAGCTTTTAAAAAGAAGATTTGAACACGTTAATAGATTTCTCTGTCATTTTTGGACTGATTTTAAAAATGCTTTTACTATATGAAAGAGTGTCATCAAGTTCTGAATCAATTTAGATTATTTAAACAACGTTTCATTTTTTAACAAACATCCTGATTGGTGCTTTAAACTTCCGTAGTGACGCAACATTCAAATTAAGAACTTCTTCAATTAAGAATTCAAATTAAGAATTGACGTTGAAAATATGGAATTCATATCCAAGAATTGAGATAAACATCTTGATATAAAAATCACAGCGTAACAGTAATAAACGTCCCACCGAATCATAAACGTATGCATCAACCAAGTTATTCCGGCTTGTAATTCCGTATGTAAATTACAACTAGAACAAGGGGTTCCGTTTCCACCCCATAGAGACAACGTGTGACCAAAGATATGTGATCCCAAGATACATGAATCTAAAACAGATGCTGAGCTCAAGTTGTATTCGCCAACAAACAACAGCTCCTAAACCTCGGTTCATGTCGATTTTAAATATTAAGAACAGTACACACTTTCATGATCATAAAATGCAACTAATAAAAATGTGGAATGTAAGGTGATGAAATATAAATAACCTTTAATTCATTTTGTTTTTCAGGAAGAGAGGATTGTATAAAACTGCTCGAGGAATCGGAAGATATGCAGTGAAGCTGCTGCAGAAGGTATTTTTTTAGGTGACAAGACAGCGAACAAGCACACGGCTCGTGTTATCCAAACATGACAGCCTAGGCCTACAGAAATCACAGATGTTATAGGTGCGTTACATTCAGTGTTGTGCTTAATGTGCAAGTCTATCAGCTTCCCTACCCTCACCCTACACTGCCCAGTTAGTGGTAGGAAAAACTTAAATATAGTGTTTCATACCCGATAAAGTGAATGACATCTTAACTTATCTTATAACCAAAATAAGGAAGTATGTGTTGTTCGTATGTTCCGCTTTCACCTCAAAACAGCAGAATCGATTTTAATTAATTTTAAATTACTATATAATTAATTTTAAATTAATAATATGACCATGGAGTTGGAGTAATGATTTTTATTTTCTATGTCACCAGTGCGGATCACGACAACGTCAAACACTTACGTTACTTACGGAAGAGCCATTAAAATAATCTACTATATAGACTGTCTACTTAGTACTCAACTATTTTACTATGTAGCGAGGGGTCATTATAACCATACTTCAAAACCAATTTGAAGTTAAAAATTTTGACATTTGAATATTTTTTTTTAATTTTAAATAATTAAAACTTAATAATAAATGCTGGTCTTTGTTCAGGATCCATCATTAGAAATGATTATGATAAACGCGACGACTGATTTACAAAATCATACAATTTCGACTTTCTTATAACTTATTTAAAAAAAACTTATTTTTAACTTAAACATAACTTAGTTTTAAAAGTCAGAATAGTCTTAAAACTCTTTTGCCGTGTAAAATATTATTGTAAACGACAAAACCTTATTTTTTTTAAAATTTTGATTTAAGCAGAACACAATTTTTGGAAAATACCTGTCCATACATCGTGAATAATTGGGCATGCGCCACATAAAATTATTTCGACTAAGTAATTCCGAGCGGTTAATTATTGTGCACAAGCGGGAGGAGAGTTGAGAATGTAATTATTATTAAACTTTACGATTGTCTCACTTTACCCCTTTATAATATTACTGAAGAATTAAACATCCCAACTTAACTTATAACCCATACAATTTTCAACCTTGTTCCATTCGTAGAAAGTCCATTTTGAAATGTATTGAGGCGAAAATAAAGTGTTTCAATTTGAAACTTGAAATCCTAAGATCCTAAGGGAGTTTCTTGGCTTGTTTCGGGTTAGGGATTCATATTTGCTACTGTTTCAGAAGTAATAGATATAATTTATGAAATTTCAGATGTCGGCTTTTTAAGTTAAATTATCTATAAGTTAGTAATCTGTTTCATTGTGTCGTTATGTGATGTTTTAAATCCAGTGTCAAGTAAACTCATTCTCAATTTTTGTGAAATACGATAAATAGGTTATTTGTGTTAGGAACTATTGTGATTAGCGACACAAAAGGAACAAGTAAAATTACTCTCGAGCAATAAATATCAAATACCGTACCTAAAAAGATATATATGAAATGTGTCAAGAGATTATCATATTTTAAATTAATATACTATTTGTAATGCCCCTTGCAAATAAAATATGAAATGTTACATCGACATTATAAAAAAATAAAGCCAATATGCAATGATACTTTGAATTCAGAACCCGTAGCGAAGCGAAAATTTTTACAAAGCATTCACTACTCTTTTGTTGACTCTTGAAGTTTATAGAAAACCTTGAGCAAATATTAAATAGGTATGAGTTTGCACTTCAAAAATGAAAAAGATAAATCATTTGATTTTTTATAGGATGAAATTTCATAAAAGGTACCCTGACTTTTTGTTTGCAAAACATCAGGTGGCATTTATTATCTGCAAATTCTTGCGAAAATTGGACAAGTTTCATGATTATCTATAAAAATGTAATTACAATTTTTTTAAGCAGGTATTAATATCGCAATCTAGAATATATCAATTCAATATCGTTTAATCGAAGACATAGTATCTGCCCCATTATACAATTTTTAATAATGCATAGCTCAGATTTCAATTTAGGACCGTAACATTAAAATAAAACGAATGTTTTAAAATTAAAAAAATATCCCAGAAAACACATAAAACATTTTTTCTGATCAATTTTCTTTATATAAAAAAGCTCTAGATTTTACAATCTTAGTACTTATGTGTTCTAGTTATATCTAAATCGATATTTTGCGGTTTGTCAGTAATGTAGCGAATGCTTAACGTTCACTATTCACGTTTAACTTCAATAGATGGCGCGCGTGTGGTCAAGTCGCGTGCGCAGTGTAACCGGAGCGACACGCGCAAGTAATCCAATATGGCCGCCCGATGTCTCTTACATATCGGTACATTGCAGGAATGGCATTTTAATATCCTTCGGTTACTGTCACTTATTGTTTACTTAGTTCTGCAGTCAAGTCATACGGAAACCGCGGATCTTTTACTTAGCTTCACAAAGATTTATGCTAGCTGTTTCTTGCAATTTTGTTCTTCCAGCTAACAGAAAATACATTTTATTCCATTTCACTGATCTTGACGTCATTATCTTTTGATTTGGACTTCTCATTATGTAGAAAAAAAAAACAAAACAGTTCAGTACTTTTAACTTGGAAAGGGAAACGACCATTAATTGGATTGTATGTTTTTTAACTCCCGATGGATAAAAGAGATGTTTGTTGTAACAGTGGATCGAATAGGTGGAACGATTTAAATGCGAACTTCTATAGTTTGAAGATTATCGAGATTTCCCCTACCTACATTAGCACAAGTAGATTTTGTCGAAACTTATCAACAGCTTTTAAATTTAGTGTTATCGTATGTCTCGCGCTGACAAAGTGACAAGTATCAAGAAATATAAAATATTTCGTGATTAAAAATATATCTTTATACTACTTAATTTTCGATTTCACACTGTATTATTAAAGACTTATTTAAGCAAGTAATAAATTTAAGATAACTTTAAACTTTGTTGCTTATTAAAAATATGTAATAACTTAGCAAGTTTAGAGTAAACAAAGATTGGTTTAGAGATTTTTGTGGCACACCTCTTGCACAATGGTGCGAAAGCTGGCGCGGCGCTGCAACAATGCATCGTTGGGTGTATCTGCGCTTGCGCATCTCGCGGTGGCTCGTTAGTTTGCTGGGGGCGGTTGTTTGTACTGCGATGGAAGCTAGCAACTTTCAACTTCGTGGTCTTCCTTATTATATATATTCATTAGTATATAAGTTTGTTTATTGAGTTAGGCCCTCGATAAACTAGTTTTGAAATTAAATTGCTTAGTCCTGACGTTTATTGTTTGCACTTACATTAAATATTGGAGGATGAGAAAAAAGACAACGAACTTGAATACTTTTTATACTATTCTAACTATTTTTAGCAATGTTAGCGATTAACTAGTTTCAAAATTGAAAAGCGTCAGTTTGTTTCATTTTTAGTCACAATTTATGAATGCTAAATAATTATATTGTGAATATAATTTATAATTGAATTTCACCATCGCTGACAGCAAAAAGTGTAAAAAGTAACTTTCTTTCTTTCGTTGTGTTTATTTTTTATTATAGAAAGACAATTATGAAGACTGTGAAATGAACTTCTTATCATGATGATGTATCATAGTGATAAAATAGTGCCTGAATTAGATATTACAATAATCTACGTTCGGAATGAATTAGTATCGAAATAACCTAGTCTTGATTTTAAATATTTATCTGCTTTATTTTTTGTATTGAAAGGAAAGAGAGGAATAGGCAAAGCAGTAATACCAATCTGATATAGCACAAGCCTGTCTTATAAAGTAGGATATGCAACCTTAGCTTGATAAACATTTTTGGGATTGCTAGTTAAATATTGTCATCCATGTAAATGTTTTTATTCTAATAAGATTCTGAAATAAGATCCCATCCCTTAAATTTTGATTTGATTAAAAACAATAAACAAAATAATACCTCCATGTTTTAAACCATCCATAATTAGAGGCTAGATATGAATGTTACCATCAGTATTGTAAAAGCTTTCATATCAATTGAATCCATTAGCTGAGTACACACGTCCTGTCTGTCTATTTGCTCATCAGTTTTTATCATTGGCCAGTTCTTGTTTGCTCGATCGGTCACTTCCATATTATTGATGGCCGGTTTCCATAACATTGCGAACACCATTGCAAATTATGTCATAAGTGTAGAGTATTAAGAGACTTTATAATTTAATTGCATAGTTTATTTGCACTATGTGACAAACGCTTAAGTTAATGTTGGTTTATGCAATTTCGCTAATGTATCGATAAAATTCTTAATTTTTAATACAAAAGGGCGCATCACTAGAATATACCTACATTGTATACGTTACATTGAGTCTTCGTCACTTCATTAATTATATTCGTACATACATAAACTTAAATTAATTATTTACATTCTTTTTCATTTATTTTTGATTTTTAATGTGTAGACCTATGCAAGATCCTTTACCGATCCGGTGGTAGTTTAAATTTTGTAAGGGCAATGTGAAATAAAATATATAATCTTATTCTTTATTACCTCAAAGCTCATAAACTAAGAAATAAACAAAAGATGCCTAAAAGCCTTTCTCTTGATAACTTTATTTACTATAAAAGCCGCATCAAAATCCGTTAACTAATTTTATAAAATTAAGCATACATAGAGGCACATAGGTCAAAACAACTACATTTTATACTATATAGTGAAGTACTATTCCATTTATCTCAAAAAACTCCGTGTATTTTTAATAACTGGATAAGGGTAATGTTTTCTAAATGTTTTTATGTAATATTATTCAAATTAAACGTTTGATCACAAGAATCCTAAAGAGCTCCTTCTGACGTTCTGAAGTACAAAAAAAGTAGTAACTACGGCTTCAAATAAGCTGAAGAGTTCAAAAGCTTGTCTATATTTCTATAAATTTTATAGAAAGAAAAAATTTCGCCCCAGACAAGATTTGAACCTGTAACTTTTCGTCTCAAGCCGACGAATGCTCTAACCAATTGAGCAACTGAGGATTCAAGTCCTGTACCGAAATTTTTAATCCCTTTCTAACCCATTGACGCGGGTAGTTATGTCCTATAGATACACAATTCTGAGTACCCACCAAATGAGTTCATCATTACAGATGAAATTCACATTTTAGAATGGTCATAACTTTCGTTTCTCACAACGTATTTTTATTTTAGCACTTGCCATGTGCTTGGGATAAATTTCTATAAATTTTAAAGAAAGAAAAAATTTCGCCCCAGACAGGATTTGAACCTATAATCTTTCGTCTCAAGCCGACGAATGCTCTAACCAATTGAGCTACTGAGGATTCAAGTCCTGTGGCGAAATTTTTAATTCCTTTCTAACCCGTTAACGCGGGTAGTTATGTCCTGTAGATACACAATTCTGAGTACCCAATAAAAAAAATACATTGTCTATATTTGTCTACCTAATTCTACGCCGGAAGGTAAATTTTTAATTATTTAAGAAAGATTTTGCATATTCTAGCCTCAAATAGTTGACGCGTGTATATTTTTTGCAATCCATAGCCGGGGTATAAATACATGTACTAAATGTGTGTACGGTGTATACACATTTCTGATGGTAAAAATATACATAAAAATAGCATATCAGAAAATCCGTCCTATACTATTAAAACCCTATATCTTTAATTCCCTATAATCATATCAAATGACAGGCATTAAGAGCAAAAGCTGAAATAAATTCAAGTTTAAGACAAGGAAATAATATCAAAGACCATGACTACTATAGCTATGGTTCTCGACACTATCTCTAGATATGGAAGTGGAATTCTCTTTATACCAGGACCCCATAAAATACACGGGTATCAGCCTGTGCATGTGCCATTTGTCCGTACAGCACTTAGCTTAACAAAAACTGATAGTTGTAAAACAAAAGAGAACAAAACTGCCGTAACAAGACCGGGCCATTTCGTTCAGAAATAAACTAAGCGGTAAGAATCAACAGGGATAAAGGATTAAAGAGTAGCCGAAGCAGATTTATGTCGCGATGATTGCGATCAGAACGATTCTGCATGTTGTGGACGTTTTTTTGCCAACTAAACACTTAAGTATGCACCGCAATCGGATAGTATTGTTAGTGTTCAATCCGAAGACAATACAGTTTATTCGATTTATGTTTATGTGTTACAAAATCTATATAGTAGGTTAATTCAACGTTTTTATTGTTAAATGGTAGAGAACAAGCAGGTGGCTTTCTTAATGGTAAGAGGCAACTGTCATCAATTTACACCATAGTTATTCCTGATGCATCGTTATCTTATGGCACGCGTATAAGTCTACCAGCAACAATAAGGAAGTTCAGGCGGCAGGAATAGGAAAGGCGGTGATAGCAGTCCGGGCGCGCTACTGTATTGTACCACCTAATAAATTTAATATGATTAGGCGATGAATTGTTTTGTAATGAGACTATTAAATTTCGACTCAATTTCAATTTCGTTTGGATTGTGTAAATTGCGAATGTGTGGAATAAATGTTTAAAATAGTATTTTATATGTTCATTTAACGTTATAGTCAGGCTTGATAGTATTAGTTATTAAAATTTTAATTAATTGATAAGCAAGAGAACTTATTGATTTGGAAAACCTTATTATATTTATAACTATTGGCACATTTTTGTTAAACATACCTGGAAACAACTTCAGATCTCATAACTATTATTATACACTATTTCTTAGAACTTTCTTAGTTATATAAATACAAAATTTCAACGAAGAGATAGTTATAACACCTGTATCTTTTTCACTTGCATTAGGTAGGTTGATATTCATTTTGTGATTTTTATTTTATGCATCTTTAATTAGTTTTGAAAATACTTGAAAATAATTACGCGGATAGAAAAATGTATCTAAAATGCACTCCCTAGTTTAGTAGTCTAAAATAACAACAATTTAAATGTAGTTAAGCTGCTGGAAATATGTATTTTTAAAATTTTTAAATCGATTAACAAATGATAGAGAATTCGACTAAAATATCACAAAATTAGAAGAGACGATCATATAATAGTCTTTTCTCTTTTAAAGTCTGTAAAATACGATTATGAGACTACAAGCCACAGTGAGGCTATCCACCTGCAAGTCACCACATCTTGATGCTCGGGCGTCTACAAATTTTTGCTTCTTATAAGAACATTCCAAAAAGGAAAAGGGTGACTTAAAACGCTCTTCCTTTAACTGCATAGGGTTGACATAAGAATTAAGAATCAGAATCCGTAACAAACTCTATTCAGTTTGGCCATACAAATGGCCTTGTGCGCTCCGGCAAATTCATAAACTACAAAGAGAATAAAACGATACTTTTTAGAACCAGCATCGCATTGGCAACTAATTCTTTGAAACACAGAGATGTCAGGGATCAGTGCTGACTATTTCCAATTAGTGCTGACTATTGCCAATTTATTATCATAAAAATTGTGGTCCAGCTGCTAGTGCAATCAAACCAGAATCTCTTCCGGTACAAAAGCTCTTCCGGATTCGTATTTTCACCTTTTATTTTCCTATCACCTTAACTCCAATGTTCACCTTAGTGGAATTCCGATTTGCTGATAAACTTATTTAATAAGAACTTGACATCTCGGTCTTTGGTTAGCAATTTCCATATCTTGGGTATCTATAGATTTTTTCCTAAGCACCAGAAATTCTGTTTGTTCGCCACATATTTACAGATATTACAAAATATCAAAACTTATCGCATTTCCTACAACATGACACCCATTTTTTATGCATTGCCAGGCTATTGACAGAAACGAATCAAAAATGTTATCATAACACAGTCCTTTCACTGAACCCTTCCCGTGATATCTGATAACAGAGTGAATGCGGTGCACATTTGTCTATGTGACACCCACACTGCGTGTCTAGTGTAAAAATTGTCTGCAAATATGCCCAGATAGCAATCAACCATTTGAAAACGAAATAGGTTTTACACAATGAGCATTTCTAAGGGCAAAGTCAAAGCAAACTTTATGGAAAAACCTGCTGCATGTTCGTATATCATGATTATTTTTGACATAACCTGTTTTCCATATTATTATTAAATCTACATCTTTTATTAATATAATGTACTATGATTATAATTAAATTAGATAAGTTAGTATCTTTTCGTACATGTCCCCGAAGATATAGGCACAACCGGGGCACCAACGACTAGCCGAAGACACTAAATCTCACAACGTGATGAATGACGTGCTTATCACCAACCGGGCACATATCCGATCCTGGACAACATTTTTTTTATTAGAAAATACACATTTGAATATTTTTGTTGCTTGACCAGGGGATCGAACGGGACGGCAATGAGTCAAGCCCGACCGCTACACCACAGAGGCGATCGTGAATTCGATATTAATATTAGATAATCTCAATATTTGGTCTTAAATATGACTATAGACGTAGATCTCAAGAATTATACTTTGTACTTTTTAGAAACTAGCCTTCTCTGAGAAAACCTTTTTTTAGAACCTTAAAGTTTTCATATAATATAAAAAGACCTGTGTTCTTAAAAGAAAACTACTTAACAAAACAATAGGAAGTAAATGCAGAAAATTCAATGAAGTTTCCATTTTAATGAAATTCGATCATATATGTTAGTTTGTGAGCGTTAAAATATGTTCCAAATGGTTTTAGGTTCTATCTTTCCACCTAACCGAAATCGACTTGTTTTTATGAAAAGCTTAATAAATGTGGAACAATCTAGACAGATCTGCAGAAATCCTGACTATTAGTACTTGAAAATCTCTGCCTAACCCTCAAGAGACTTGGTTCGAAAATATGTAAAGGTATATATTATTCCAAATTTTTCTTTTCATTCAAATAGTGATTATAATAATAATCATAATAATTTCATTGTAATAATGGTATTGTATTATATTACTACTTGCTTAACCAAAAATATGAATATTGCCGCCATCTATTAGTATTTTCAGTAAACTTTTTCATAATTCTCTTAAAACAAGCAATAAGTAGTGTCTGTTAATATTATTCGTAATATTCACTTAAGAAAATTAAATGAAGACAAACCTTGGTATATATCACCTATCAATCCACTGGAACAAGCCAAGATGGAGATTGCTGTAATTTTTGTAAAAATCATCGGTACGGTTCACCATACACATTGATTCAAAAAAATGTTTCATCGACAATAATTTTAATATCTTAATAACAAAATTACGGGTTTAGTAAAGACTTATGCGATTTTCACTCTTAATCGAGCGTGCTTAGAGGGTAATTTCTTTAACGTTCAATATATTACGGGGGGAGAAATTGAACCTTTTGTTGGCCTATAGCATTATTATTTCTCATTTTGTTTTGTTTATTAATACAATTGGCCTGAGGCGCAATATTGATATTCAAGTTTGATGATGACTCGCACCGTGAGTTTTCTCCTCTATATTTTTATAGGTTTTATAACAATTGAGTTTTGCTTTTCTTTTGTTTAGACGTGGGTGAATTGTATTATACTGAATACATTTTAATAAAATTACCAACCATTTTTACGTTAATTTTAAATGTTACTTACACGAACATTTCGTTATTGAGATAACAGTTTATCTATGATCAGCTAGATTATAACATACTTCATTATACGGAACATCCACAATATTAACAATACCTAAAATTTTATTCCAATTTGGAATAACAAAACTTTTGTTTGCGTTAAACAGCATTAAATACGAAAAAAATCACGGTTTTCTTAATTAATAATATTTTTTTTAATTAATGAAAACGTAAATGAAGCGATGTTATACTAATACTCAAATGTTTAGCATTTAATGCAACCTGCTTCGTCGACTACCCTCTCCGCCAAACCGGAATGACAAAGCAATCATCAAATGATGGTATAAATCCATAAAGTATTTGTTGAAAATCCAACTAATATTTTAAATGAGAAGTTTGTATGTTTGTTTGTTACTCTTTCACGCATAAACTGCACAACTGATTTTTATGAACTTTGGCACACAGACAGAGGGTAACGTGGATTAACAAAAATGATAGTTTTTATTTCAAAAAAATGTTCCTGTGAATGAAAAGTTTCTTGGACCATTAACCACGCAAGCAACGCCGCGGGAAACAGCTAGTTGATCATATTCTTATAAGTGGAGACGTGCTAATAATATAGATATAATTGTTTCAAACTGCTTATAAAAGGTAGAAAAAACAATGAGCGTGGTAAATACTAAGATCCATAGAGCACAATATGAATTTCTCATGGAGAAAACGGAATGACGTGAATAAATAACTCGCAGAAATATCAATTAAACAATTATGCTGTCCGAATGGAATCGTGGGTAATGATAGTGAGTTGTGTTATAACTCAGGCGCATCTGTTCTATGGCTATTTGCAAAAGGCACGACATGCGCTACATTTGAACTGAAGAATATAATAAACTACAATAATTTGCCTTTCCGTGAGTCTCAGCAACGTTAACCTTAAATGAATAGTTTATAATTTTTTTTGCAAATGTTTCTACTATTAGTGACAAAACTATTGTGTATTTAGTAATTCGCAACTAGGACTACCAACACGAACTTATGATTACCAATCCCATGTAGCAAATAAGATTTGGAGAAAGTTAATATTTTGGTCGCCTCTGTGGTCTAGCGGTCCGGGTGTTGGACTTGACTGCATGAGGTCCTGGGTTTGAATCCCGGGTCGGCCAACATAAAGAAAATTGGATTTTTCCAACTTTCTAATTAAAAAAAAATGTTGGTCGGGATTAGAAATGTGCCCGGTTGGCGATAGGCTTGCCACCTTTCACATTGTGGGACTTAGTGTCTTCGGCTAGTCGTGGGTGCCTTGGTTGTACCTCTGCCTACCTCTTCCGGGATATGGGCGTGAAGATACTTACTTAATTTAATATTTTGTTTTTAACATTGGAAAACATGGAAAATGAGCGAATCGATCGTATTTTTTGCGTATTTGTAATTATTTATTACTAGTATATAACGAAGAATCGTTTAGAAGTTTTATTGTGACAATGCACTTTTATTTTGATATTTATCCGTAAATACTTCATATTCATATTTTAAGCTATCATAAATAAAAACATGCTATGATGTTCCAGTGATCGATTCATAACGTTTGCAAGATACAGTGCCCTTAAGAAGCTAGCAAATATTTTTTATTTTTTATTTTATTCACATGCATACTTCTACCAAACTGTATCAAAATAACAAAATAAGCAATTACCTTTTTCGTAACTAATTTGTCTTTCTTGCTGGCGTGCGTTATCTGCGGCAACCTTGAGAAGACCTTGGATATTTCTGAGAAGAGTCTCAGTAGAAGAGACTAGGGTATCAGCGGTGGGGTCGACGGGAACATTTGACGGTGATCCACTCGGAACAGGGTAGTTCACGGGTGTTGGTGATGTATTCGTTGGCAAGTCACGCTCGCCGTCACTGAGGTCTGCTCCTGAGAACAAGCGACATAATTTCAACACTTAGTTTACTCTAGTAGTAAGAAAACATAGAAATGAATAAAAAAACAGGAAATATTGGAGATTGCAATGGATATTGCTTTACCCGCAAGAGAAATTCTTTAAAACTCAAGGGACAATAAGTAGTAAGAAAAGTCATGTTAGAACCAAGACCTTTGTCCTATGTTCTTAGATTTGCCTTAATAAACCAAATCTTCTCTACTTAATTTTTGATTCGGTGTTACATTCGTATCAATTAAAACTAAATTTATTTAAAGTGACATAAAATCGCCAGGTTTCATTGTACATTTTGAACCTGATAAGCTTATGATACTATACATTAAGATAGATGATTCGATGGTGCTATTTGATAATAATCAGAAAATTTAAAGGATCAGAAGTATCCACGTACCGGAAGATGCAGTGTAGGCAGGCCTCTCACAATATGGACTGACGCTTAAGTCTAGGCCGTTGAGGCCATTTGGATTCAAGCACCGAAGTATCGTAAATTGTAGTGATGTTTGAGGAAGGCCTACGTCCAGCACTGGACGCCCATTGGCTGAAATTATGATGATATTAAGGTCTTTTATAAAATAAAATCATAATATCTGGACTAAATAAAATTAGGAACGATGGCAAATTTTAAACAAAAAAAATACAAATAAAAAAACAAAAGAAAAATGTTTCAATGGTAACGGTGTTTTACTTTTTCACAGTTTACAGTTTGTAGGAAAAATGTAAATGAGAAGTGATTTCTATTATATACTTGACAAGTAAGATTTACACCAACGACAAGGTATCACCGCTATTTTGTGGGTATTCCGTACACATATGCTAATAAGTTATATTCATTTATAAGTATTGGGACGGCTAAGGATTAGAATATTACCAACGGAGGTGTTTATTGCTGAATACAAAGAAAGAAGTAAATAGGCATCTTCTAGATAAGTATGCTTTCATCCTTGACTTGCAAAATAAACCTTATCTCTGGTGAAGTAGAGAGCATTTTCACCGAGTAGGATGAGGGTAATTACACAGTAAGAGCCGCATAACAAGATAGTTTTACATTGCAGTGTTGTAAAGGGGTCAGATACCTGCGTTGCCTACTGTACTAAGCTATTCATGATACAAAAAACACTAAAGTTTTGCCATTAAGTATAGACCATTATTAATGTGTTTAATTAACAAATGGGCTGGATTCACTTATAATAATATTGAGAACTCGTACAAAACAACCATTGGTACACGTTTAATATTGCGTGTGTATCATTCGCATAACAATTATTATGGCATGGTACATGGAAATCGCGTGGTGGACGCTAACATGTAGCATACAGACCAGTATGGTAGAAGCCTATTCAAATATGGATAGTGATTTAACCTGGACGAAGATGATTAATTATACTGTTTCAATTGATTTTAACAAAGAGAAATAATTTATTTATAACATATATCAAAAGTTACTGAAATGACAAATTGGATATTATCTGGTTCATTTCCTCATCAAGCTCATACTCCTGATATTTCTACGCCAGTCGTGGTGTTTTGCTTCATTTATAGCAAATGAATCCAGCGTTAACGTTATCGTCGCATCTAAATAATTGTAGTACGACGTCTTCCTTACATAGCTTTCCCAGTCTCGTACATTTGACGTACATGTTCATACAAACGTAAACAGAATCAAAGTACTTATTTTGCAATATCCATCTGATGATAAGCTTTATCAGGAGAAAGAGTTCTCTATTATATATGAACTAATAAAAGAATAGAAAGATAATAAATATCCATTGACAACTCCAAAGCTCTATATTTTAAGCTACTAATATAGTAGTTGGTCGATAGAATAATATATCAAAAATAATAACATGAAGTACATCCTACTAATATTATAAATGCGAATGTTTGTAAGGATGTGTGTATGTTTGTTACTCTTACACACTCAAATATAGCTGAACGGATTTGTCTGAAATTTGGAACACACATAGATTGTAACCTGAATTAGCATTTAAGTTACTTTTAATCTCGATCGCACAACGGGGTCCTGCGAAAACGCGGGCGAAGCCGCAGGTAACAGCTAGTATTTTATAAAAGTAAACGATTCCATGACTGATGATACTGAGGACAGTAGTTATTGATAACAGATTTAGTGCGTTTCTATAAATAGTGCAAGTTTTGATCCAAAACAAGAAACAAAGTATTTTTTTTATTACAGCTGTTGATTAAAAATATTGAGGATCATTTAAGTTAAAGATTGGGTCAAAGTTTTGAACTAATGATGGTCAATTCAGTCTTTTTAAAGAAACGTAAGTTATAAAGTTTTCAAAATACCTTCTTATGCAGACTCAAACCATACTGGCCAGTAACCTCTTATGATATCCGCCTTCTTTTCTTATTTTTTGGCATTGGCGTTAGCATTTGCTATAAACCAAGTTAAAATTTTGCATCAACTTACTCAAATTTTACAAAATCGGGAAAGTCATGTCAGGGCTTTGAGTAAAGCGGTGGCCTCCTTACTCAAACTCATTTAGTGAGATTTGGCGGGAACGAGGACAAAACCGGAACACTAATTACTACATGATTATTTCATTTCCGCACTTTCACTAAACCAAATTATACAAAATGCTACCAAAATCAAGTAATTTAACTCAATATAAACACGAAATTCAATAATGACGAAAGTATTTTCTTTCGATGGTGACAAAACTATGGATATCTGCATTAATTGTAAATTATTTCGCATTTTCGCTATTCTAAATCGAACTCGATCTTTAATTCCAAAGCAATTTAAGCCCCATCAATATAACCACAGACAAAATAACCAAATCATTATTGAATAAGCGACAGACGTCATGAAAAAAAAGAAAGTGTTCTGAATTGAGTCTCACGGCTCAAAGTAATCTATCGACACATTTAATTTAACTGACAAGATAGTGAACGCTCATCACATTAAGACAACATCGTTTCGTCATTGTCGATGTTCACGATAGCACTTTCGTGTTGTCACAACATCGTCTTTCTAATAAGCCCAATTAACTATATTCTATAATTTTTGATACGATTAAAATGAACTCTTATACCTTTGTTTTAACACACATTTTTAATGAACAATTAAGAGGTGAGGATCATGTAAGAAATAATAAGGTCAATGTTTTAACATTTGAATGAATAAGTGAACAATGACCGGCTTTAGATGAATCATCATTGGGTGTATTAAAGGGTGGTGTTATAAGTTTAATGTGTATGTGAAATTCTAAATAAAAAGATTGATTTCGATGTCAAAATTCTCAAGCGAGTCAAAACGCGGAAAACAGCCACTATTTTACCAGCAAATCACAATACTCATAAGCTGGTAGTTCATAAAGTTGTTCCCACGCTTAACCAGTATCAACGTACGATATAGTAACCACGGATACACATACCTTATTGTTTCAATATTTTAGCTATTGTATGGCTTCGTGTATTTACCTTATAGATCTTTGTTATGGTTGAAGTTGAATACATAGGTAATGTACACCTGTTAGTTTTAGACAACTATCTTAAACAGACTTCATTTTTTAAATCTATGTCCTGGCATACTTATTATTTACTAGCCGTTGCCCTCAGTTTTGCTTTTACCTTTTCCGCAAGAATCCATATAGATATCATTCGTATTGATACTTACTACTTACTTACTATGCCTTACTATTCCGAGATCTAATCTGCTCTTTATCCGTTTTGATAACACTTTTTTCTTCATAGCATTAGAATATGGCGTGTAATGGTATGTCTGCCTTTACCTTTACCATTTTTATGCCCAAAAAATTATCTTCCGAAGATATACAAAACATATACAAATTTCGGGAATTTTATTAATTTTGTTATGACTCAACAAATGAAAAAAAAACTCTTTTCAGGCATTTATTTTTTTAAAGTTTACCTTATTATTACATTGGATTAAGTCTTGCATCCTGAGATATTTAAGCTATATAAATCAAAATCTTAAAATCTTAACCGAATTAAGTTCGCATCAAATTTTACAGTTACCAGTGCTGACAGAGATTCTAAATAAAAACAATGTGATTAATTTTACGAGTAAATGTGCCAAACATTGTTAAATACTATATAATTTAAAATAAATGTGGCTAACCTGCAAATAGTCCTACTATTTCAGCCATTTTCACGTTATCTTTTCTTAAGTGTTATGGACAAATGTGAATTTTTTACAAGTTTTTGTAATTAATTTATAATTTTGGTTACTTTTATATATGGCTACAAAATGAAAAACTTTAAAATTTTAATAAAACTGATTAAAGAAAAGGATTCTTATTACTGTTCGTGTCGTGATAATTTTAAATTATTATAAAAATGATGTCTCAAAGAACATCACCAAGTTACCTATATCTTTTCGATATAACAAATGATTATTTTTGAGAGAATGTAATATAATATCTTAATTCATTTAAAAATGCCGTAATTTTAAGTTAGATTTAAAATGTTTCGCGAAAATTTAATTCAATAAAGTGACGTTTAATTTACATATTATGCAACTGCGTAAATAAATTGATGACGTTAACCTAATCACATGTTTTCTATTGATTGATGATCGACATGATGATAGCGGATGCTAAATTAATAAATTAATATTTAGTATGAATAAGTGTGCAAAAAGCTTAAGATAAAACGAATAGTCGCATGTCATCAAAGAAATTGTGATGCCATCCATCACTGGCCTATAAATAGTTTTAATATTCTATTTAATCTTATACTAAAGTGGCGAAATCTATGACAGATACCTGACGTATTACTGTTGCGTTGCGAATCAATATTAATAATATCCAAAGTGCGTTTATTGAATAAATCAAATGAAACATGGTGACATAATATTCATCTTATTTGTAAAATAATCACGTAATATATAATTGAGGCTTCATTTACAATTAACGTGCACTTTTGCATTCAACAGAAAACGTAGCAATTAAAAAAATAGTAACATAATATATCATCTTAATTTCTTTAAGACGTAATGGAATTGCTACTAAATGTGTAGCAATGTAGAATGATTTGGGGATGACTTATGCTACAAACAAGTAGCGATAAAAATAAAGTCATTTTAATGATGGCCAAGTAGCTAACGTTGCAGATGTTGAATAAATTCAAACTGCACGTATGAGTGCCGCTAAGTTCGGGAAAGAAAAATGTACCTATTAAATATTTAAAGCATTATCGAATATTTGTCAAAATAATAACAATTTTTACATTGAAATATTAAACATTACAAAATATACAATATTGTAACTTGAGTTAAATATACTAATTTAATAAACTCTTTTAAGTAGTATAAAAATTATTTCTGATTGCTCATTTGTAAGCACACTCAACTTCCAGAGCGAGCTTATACTCGTTAAAAAATACTAACTTTAGAATAAAATGACTATATTAGTACCTTTCAACTAAAACTAGATTTTGTTGCTAAAGTATCAATAGGTTAATCTTAATAATTACTCTAATATCTAAAGTTCTATTTCAAAATCCCTAGTTGTATTATAAAATTAAATTGGCCGATTTAAAGCAATTCGTACATTATTAGGAAGTATTAGAGGCGATACTAGTAATAAAGTTTTATTACATAGTGCCTCTATTACAAGAAAACGTGCTGTATCTGAACTGAGTACATAAAATTGTATAAGAAATTGTAATCGAGATGCAGGTTGGTAACTTTATATGTATTATTAGGGTTTCCACACTATTTTTTGTTTGAAGCCTTCGCCTGCAACATGTTTATTTTTTTCCTTTAAATATCCAATCTTATACAATGTGATGGCTTCTTTTATTGAATTTCATGAAAATAGTAAATAGTTATGTTCTTTACATATTATTGTTATTCTTGTTAATATAGCAACTCTGAAACATGAAATACCAAACTAAACTTATTAGCTTTTATAGAAGTTGGCAACTGATTAGTTTGCATTCACATTTTCATTATCTTTTTTTGATGATTTTATATTTGAACGAAATCAATATCGTTCGAATCAATCAACGAAACGTTCGGCTCAATGTCAAGTTTTAATAAGGTTAACAATACTGACGAAAAAAAACAGTATCGAAACAGACAGAATATTTCACAACCTGTATGTTAAATTATAATTTAAAATGGCAATTTAATTCTTTGGACTTAATAGTCCTGGGTGTCTTTGAAAATATAGTAACCCTAGATAAAAGCAAAGCAAATAAAAATCAGAAACATTGTTGTTTATGCTTCTTGTCATCTGTTGATTGCTTACTATAACCTATGTTAGTATGTGAGTGTGTTTTTATAATTACAGCAAAATCAATACTATCTGTCTATCTATCTGTTGCTCTGTCATGGCTTTACCGGTAAACTGACTATGATTGAATTTAATATGCATATAGCGAAAATCCGCTTTCAAACGCTATTTTAAAAAATCAACCCCCAAAAAGACTATGATACAGGATTAAAGTTTGTATAAAAATAGTAACTATTGTCCACTTACTGATGGTACATTATCATCCGCAAATAAATGTTTTTATATGATATTTTTTCTTTGTTTACTATCAATTGCCTACTTCTTTGTTTAGTTGTAAACACATGTAGTCTACCTATTATCTAAAGATTATAATATGTAAGTATTTTGTTCCGTTACCTAATAGTACTACGACTTTAGTTAGCGTTTGAGTAATACTTTTTACGCCCAAACGGAAAAAGAAGGATATTGTAGGTTTGACATACCTCTGTATGTGTCTGTCTGTGGCACCATAACTTTTGGACGAAAGCACCGATTTTGAGACGATTTATATTGTTTCAAAGCTGATATGATTAAGATGGATCTTAGATACATGAAGTATAGTTTCATTATTTATGAGTTTTCGTTTTTTTACTGTATACACCTGTTTGAAAGAATTTCGATATCACCTACAGATAGTACCATATTTAACAATGAATTCACTCACCATCATCTTCGTCCTTAACGTTATGGTCGTCCTGATCTGAAAGCGCTGCATCACTTTCGTCTGTATGTGAATGTGGCGATGCAGCTGCTGTGGTGGAAGGTAGTCGAGGAGGTTGCGGAGTGCGTTGGGAAGCGGCTGAGCTCCGACCACTAGCAGACCCTTCCCCTCGTTCACCGCGGTCACGATCTCGTTCTGATCTCTCCCGATCTCCTGAACCTGACTTTGAAAGGTTTAGTACCGGGCTGTGACCTGGGGATGAACCTGTAAATAAATGAAAATTCTTGGATTAAATTGTAGATTTTAACTGTTCAATAACATGAATGAATTCGACATAATGACAGTGTTTAGCACGTTCATGTCCCGGTCCTGAAGGTAGGTACTAGACTAGGTAGGTAGTTACTTCCCAGCCACGCGACAACAGCACCTGTAATATCTATGGTGTCTTATTAGCCATAGATATGTGTGAATATTAACATCAGGAAACACGTGTGCTTGCTTGCTCTTTCCTCACATAACTTCTTTTCATCTTAAGTAATAAAGAAATAGAAGTCAATTTTTTTGCACTCAGATAGTCCTTAAATCATTTTACGTCAGTACATAACACTAGTGGTAATTTTGTTTCAATCATCTTTCAACGATAGTAATAGAAAGAGACAAACACGTTTAGTGCAGCTGTCAGATTAGTTTGTTCCAGATATTTCAGCAGACTTTTTATCTGTTTCTCGGAAAACGTTGATTTAAACGTCACAAGATGACATATCTTGTCTAAAATTTTCCATCTCTTTTGTTTTTGTTTTATTGGAAAAGGATAACTAAAACCTAAAATGAGTTTATTTAGTACTGAGCAGTAATACCTCCAGTATCTACAAAAATTTTGCGTTACGTGGCACCTGAATGATTTATGAAGTCAACAGACACCTACCATGCATCTATTTTGGTATCTACGTTAATACATTAAGGAGTAACAATGATGATTATATTTGTAACACATTTCTTCAACTACACTAGTACTTTTCCACAATTTACATTTGCAGTATATTCTAGGCAAGTTAGAGTGCTATTTGACGAAAATATATCTTTATGTCCGTATCTCTAAAGAACTAGATAGAGATATAGCTAGTGCACCCACGAGTAGCCGAAAAACTAAGTTCCACAGTGTAATAGGTGGCAAACCCCATCGGCAAACGGGCACATATCCGATGCCGGACAACGTTGTTTTAATTAGAAAATTGATAAAACACATTATTCTTTTTTGTTGCCCGACCAGGGGTTCGAACCCAGGACCTCATGAAGTCCAACAACCGGAACGCTAGACCCCAGAGGTGATGCTATTTGCTAAAGTGCGTAAAATGGAATTCTACCAAGTGCTGAATTTGAAGAGCATATTTTTTAACAAGAAAAAAGTTATGTTACCGTCGAACTTATGAATATTTGCAACGAATTTTGAAAATGCTTTGGTTTTTAAAATGGCTTGATTCGAAACGAGGAATTCACTTTTTTTATATTTTAGACTGTCTATACTTAAGGGGCCATGTATGCTAAAATACGTCAGCAATATACTGTTCATACAAAGCAATTATGGATATTGGTGACAAAATTACACAAGATTAACATTAATATGCTTTATAAGACTAGTGTTTCCAAAACACGATTCATTTCACTTTGCTCGATAGAAAAAAATCATAAAGTTAACCCTTTTTTGAAAGCAAGTAGACAGTTGGTCTACTTCAATTATGTTCGATTAAAAACCTATTAAAATATTTGCACACCACAAGTTGGTAGAATATGTAGGAATGCTTAAATAACTTTGTAACATCTTTGTAACACTCATATTCCGCAAATAAATATTTTTTTCTTTTCTTTTCTTTTCTTTTCTATGAAAATATCGACACCAGATTTAACATAAACATAGAAAAGTATTATATCTAAAAGATAACTGTTTCAGTTTTTATATTTTTTTCAAATTACTTTTATAGTGTCAAAAATTGTGATTTGGCGCTTAAAACATTTACTTTAGAGCGCAATATTTCATAGAAATCATGGAACCGGGGAGTGCGCTGATTGACTCTTCTGGCTGACTAAGTATGGGGCCTTATGTAGTAGTCAAAAGTTTGATTTATAATTACATACCATTATGTGACCCCTCGCGAGCTTTGTCCATGGCTATGACCCGTTCAATATCTCCTCGCTCATCACGCAACCTGCAACAAAATAATCAGAATTTAATGTATATTTTTCTCTTTTTTCTATTAGCTCCGTTTTGAAAAAAAAAAGTTATGTTTCCTGACAATAAGGTCAGAAGTAACAAGACGAGAAAGGTGTTAATCGTCGACAAGCAAAATTATTGTTCCTTTGCCTCTTACAGATTACTGACAATGTTACTAATTAAATGTTTGTAGTATTTAAGTATATTTACGCACATAACCCTGAAGAGATAGGCAGAGGTACAAACAAAGACTCCATACTAGCCAAAGATATTAAGTCCTACAATGTGATAGGTGACAAACCTATCGCACACCGGACCCAGGCACCCAGGCAACGCTGTTTTTATAAGAAAATTGGAAAAACTTTTCTTGATGTCCGACATCCGAGAAGCGAACCCATATCCTCATAAAGCCGAATCCTATACGCCACTAGACCACAGAGGCATTATATAATTTTAATTAAGGCATTTAATTTGATACTCAAATATAACTTTATCTCAAAATTTTTTTTGTAAGAAACAATGGCGTCATACTGCTGTCATATTGTTATAAACCAAGCAAATAACGACACAAATCTGATATGCTAAAAGTAAATCAAACACATACATATAGAAACCCTAAAAGTATTTTTAAATCTATCATTTCAATTCAATCCCTTTTTGTTTTTTTATAAATAAAAAATCACAAAAAATCTATTAACACAAAATTTAAAATAATAATTTGATATTCTAGGTCTAGTATTATTATTTGATATGAGTAGCTCCTTTAGGTCTATCATTTGTTCTCCAGGTGATCGGCAAGACGGAAGGGATTTCTCGATCCGCAGTTCGCAGACAGAGCCTGCGGTCAAATGCTTCCGTGTATGTTATTATTTTGTCGCTCACTGCGAAAGCTTAGTTTCATGTTTAGTTTTATCATATTATTTTGATTGTTTCTACACAAATCTGTTAGAAAATTATTATTTAATGTTTATCATTTTATTGTTTTAGAACTAAAAGAGAAGGTAAGTTTACAGTAACGAGTTGTACGAATATTACTTTGAAAAATTTATGCTTTTTTGCTATCAGTATCTATTTATTAATTTTGATTTTTTCTATAAATAAGTATCTTCACAACCATATCCCTCAAGAGTTTGGCAAAGGTACAACAAAATCATTATTCCTCATCCTTACGTAAGGAGGGTTTCTTACTTTAGTTTTTGACTTCGCATTGATCTTCGACATCCCTTACAGCGTTCCCATAGTCTTATTCCAGTACATCTAGCCAGCACTTTTTTAAAGTGCTTTAGTCATTGGTTACCCTAGTAGTAGTTACTCTTGAGTAACATAGTTTAAGGCAGTACTGCAAAAAGCCAACTTTGTTAGCTACCTTTGATTGCTAACATGATCAGTGTTCATTTTAGCTAAGAGTTAGACCATAACATTCGTCTAAAAATCTTTAATTACAATTTGTTATAGATACGTTTCTTATTTTGTTGTCTGACATATACTCATATTGTATACAATCGGTTTGTACAATGCCCCATTGTCGGTCTCTTTTTGCAAAAAACAAACACATCTGACGTCAAATGTTGAAAGATACTAACCATTTTAAATTTATTTAACTCGTATACTATCATGCGTCAGTACACTAACTTTTAGAACATTTTTTTAACTGTTAGTTACTACACCTTAAGTCTAACTACATTCAAATTATTGCTTTAAGTATAGGAATGGCGAACAATATTTCTTTAAGTTCTCAGTTTATATTTATTAAGAACAGAACCTTGTCTCGCATTATGACCTCAATGTTACAAATAGCATGGTACTTGTCTTATTTTTATTTTTTGGAAATGGAATAGAAATATATTTTTTTTTCCTTTTTTCCATAACTTCGTTCAGCAAAAGTATTTTGATGTGTTTATAACACTAATTTATATGATATCCAAATTGTCTTTATTTATTTCTATCTCGTCTACCATTACTAATTTATAAAACCAATTAATTTAGAAGCAATACACTAAAAATAAATACAAAATCACGTCAATGCCTCGTTATAAAACTAATAAGTTACAAATATAATCAATTCGACATGGTACTACGCAAAACTAATTCTTGTAAACCAGCACAAAGCTACTGACAAACAATTTTATCATTTGAAACCATAAAGTATACTACCCACTGAGATGTAGAGCTACCACAAAAGAAAAAGGCACAATATTATAAAACCCCGCTGAGTCTTTGTGAATGAATAAAGATGGTATGTGTAATCATTTTGTATAGGATACAGACACAGCTACCCTAATTTTGGAGGCTCGTTTTGATTTAGAGTTTATTGATCTGTGCGCTATAACTTTGCTATTCAGGATACTTTTTAATCGAGTCCAAAATTAAACGGGTTTTCAATTGGACTGTATGTTATTTTTGTACTAACAGATTTTGGTGTTTTTTCTTAGGTAGGTCATGGTTCAATGAAAATATAACTCAAAAACCTGTTGTCAGGTGTCAAAATTAAAATGGACCATTTCGAAAAAATCAGCTACTTTTTGAAAAAAAATTAACAAATCACGACGCGGTGTTGAATTTGGTTTAAAATTTTGGCAGTTTTACTTCGCTGAAATTACTTCGTTTTATTTTAATTTATTACATTATAAAGGTGGTTCCTAATAAATCTGTCATTGTTTTCATCCATATTTCTTCGTAAAAAAACTTCCCTGTTCTTGCGATTACCATTCATATTATACCAAGAAAAAATCTAAAAGTTTAATTGATTTGTAACGTAGTTAAACACATATTCCATGCCGAAGAAGATTGGTTCACAACCCTGTCAACATAAAAAAATGTTTTCTTCAAATTTTGGAAAATTTCATGTACATTAAAGACTTCAAATGAGTTAATTTATTTTATCCAAAAAATAAAACGTTATGAAGTTTCTATGAATAAAATATTTCTTTCGAGTTTGCCAACTTATTTTGCACAATTCAAAGGGGTTAATGCTCCAATTTTTGCCCAGTAATGCCTTTTGAACATTTGAATATAAATGATGGCTGAAAGTGAAATGTAACATACATAATAAGTGGCTGTTTTAAGCCTTCGTGGAACCCTTTTGTGGATCACAGAGCACTTATCGCTTTTCAGAGACAGGGTTCATTATGACAATTATTTTTTTAATGTGACAATTCTTTTTTTCCTATAATATTTTTTTTTTTACTATAACAATTTTTATTTACTACGGCAATTCTTTTTTTACTATGACAATCCTTTTTTTACTACTCTGTCGCGTTAAATATTTTTGGCGAAAAATTGTAGAAACCTATGTATTACCATATTATTTTTTTTATCGAAAAGGGTAAAATATTAATAATTAAAAATGTTAAATTAAATAACACGTTGTTTTAGAAGTAGTTGTGAGCAAAAAAGCATCTTAAATGAAATCATTCTTCAGTTTAAAAAATATCGTCACACCCGTAGATTCAAAGCTAAAAATTTAAAAATACCATAGGTCTCAATAGTAGATATGACGTCACTTGTAAACTTAAGACTTCCCAGGGCTGTTTTATCTAGAAACTGTATTCTCATCAAAATATATTTTAATCAAAAAATAAAACAATATTATCTACAAATAAAAATCATTCATTTAATTTTAAAAACATTGAACAAAATACAATAAGAGACAGACAAATAGTTAAATTTACTATCCAGCTTCCATAATTTCGCCAGTTTAAAGCTTAACAGGAAACACAAATTAAGTACCTATCATACAAATCGATATTATAAGATTTTTATTAAAACATGATGTTAAGTCTGTGTGGGTAAAGTGCTCTATGCTATAACCCTTGAAATGGAGTCGTTTGGTACTTTACCGACGAGTCACGGAACTCTGTTTGAATTTAATATATTTTTCATTTCCGCGGCTATTAATATGTTAATAATTCTTTACATCTTACAAATACGAGATCCGCAAAAAGTATTTGAAAGCGAGTTGGAATATTTATATCTCTCAAAAAAGATAAAACATTTCGTTAATAAAAAGATAAAAAAATGTGTAAAAGTTAAGAAAAAATCGGATAGATTTACAAATGCCAACATTAGTAACTATAGGGTTAGCCGGTGAACAGTAACACTAGTCTAGGAATAAATTATATTAATATTACAGTTTGCTGTTTTTAAAATATTTACTTCGTAAAGGGGTAGGTACCTATATTATATTTAAAATTGTGTTTGGAGACTAAAAAAAGTTGTTATAGCTGTAAAATATTATTTTGTCAAGACTCTTAAGTAATCAGTACCAAAAAATATTTATTGTACATTGACATTGTTGTATTTTAATAAAAAATATCTTAAATACTGAAGGAGTATTTTAACTCCATCTTCAAGGTGGAAATATATATTTAGATCTCCACAGAAACAAACTTAACCTAATAGTATTAGAAATGTACAGATACACATTTTATGAGTGCAATTAAATTGGTACCGTTTCATTTATAAACTCAAACTAAAGTACTACTAGTTTTAAATTGACATTATAATATGTGTACTACAATAAAATCAGTGTTTTCCCCGTGTTGGTCCGGGCTCCTTCGCAGAATAGACCATCTGCCTTCCTACCAGGCAGCTCGTAAAAGGCGAGCATAGGCTTACCGTCGCTTACGTCGTGACATCTGACTAGGTGGTAGAGTTTCGCAGCGACTCACTCAGATTGGTACCACCGCCTTACCTATTCCTGCCGCCATAACGTCATGACGTGTTCCGGTTTGGAGGGTAAGATAGCCGGTAAACTTCCTTTTGCTCGAGGCCCAACATCCCGGCCTCAGGTTTGCAACGCACCATTACCACCTTTGGTGTCTCTAGGCGGCGAGATTTTCTTACCATCAGGAAATCTGTCTGCTTATTTGCCTTCCAATATCATAAAAGTAAATAAGTAAGTAAGTATCTTCACGCCCATATCCCCGAAGAGGTAGGCAGAGGCACAACCAGGGCACCCACGATTAGCCGAAGATACTAAGTCCCCCACAATGTGATAGGTGGCAAGCCTATCGCCAACCGGGCACATGTCCTATCCCGAGCAACATTTTTTTATTAGAAAATTTGGAAAAACCCAATTTTCTTTTTGTTGCCCGACCCGGGATTCGAACCCGGGACCTCATGCAATCAAGTCCAACAACTGAACCGCTAGACCACAGAGGCGATAAAATATCCAATATCATAAAAGAAAAAAAGTTCGATAAAAATTAAAATTAACTTCAGTCAATGTAATATTTATTGTCTTGGAGTACTTTAGTCTATGTTTATTAATAAGACGGATAGAGTTTAAGTTTGAATAATGGTAGAAAAATAATCTTTAATTAAATACAACGGAATTTAAACAGGATGTTATTTTTATGGCTATCCAATTCAATTTCATCAAAATGAAAAAGAAGGGCTCGCATCCTGAACGAATTCAAAAGAATTGATCAAACCATCACTGGTCGATCGGACAAAAGATAACGCTTATATCAATAACGTAATAAATTATTCCAACTTCCTTTGTTTTTTTCTTTTGTCATTATAACACCTAATATTATGTGATCGATGACATTTAAAATGTGTTTCTTTGGACATGTTTCTGTCTGGCATCCATATTTTGACGGCTTGAGCGGATATTTTGACACAACAAAAGGTGACAAAATATTTAATACAACGCATTTAATTATTTGTTTCTCATTAGTACCTCATCTTAATTAATATCAAATGCATTTTTATATTTTTAAGGTCACCATGGTACCTCATTAAATCGCCTACTTGACAATATGGCCGCCTTTGTGTATCTTATAGTTTAAGTTTTTTTTAAATGTATTTGTAATTTCTAAGTATTTGGTGCACAATAACGAGTTATTGTATTGTATTATCTACTAAGAATGAAAGAAAAGGTAAAATGCAACATCAGAAATGTTGCCCTAACCCAACCCTAAACAAAAATAAACTTAAAAGTAAACCCAACTTTTGAGAATTGTGCTAGGATATTAATCATCACGCATATCTTCAGATTAAGTAATGCAAATGAAATCATAAAGAGTCATCATGTTTTAGTCGCTTTATAATCTTGTTCAAAGAATATCCAACCATATTTTGATAATCCCTTCCCTGCATATAATGAGGTAGTCTTAACCAACAAGTCAGACGAGTCTAATGATATCATAATATGGATATGCAAATGTTATAATGAAGGTTACTTAGCTTCAACCAGTGCCATTACAGGGTGGGCAGTGGCCTAAACTGATATTCCGGGGCCACGCGTCCGGACAATGCTATGCAATCTAGCAACGAAGCCAATGTACGCTGATTAGTTAATATTGAACCGCTCATACAACCTAATACCACTGAACGTTCCGTACCAAACCGTTCTTGTATGCATAATCTGATTAGAGTAAGTATTAAACAAAGCTTTAGTAACACTGTTGTCAATTTACATTACATTAGCGCAAAGATTGAACGTAAATCGACGAAAAAGATTTCTTTTGTTTTGCTGAACTCTGAAAGGGTTAAAGTTTTATAATATAAGACTGAAAACATATAGCTCTCCTAATCGTAGGAGACAACCGTGGCCTTCAGTCACTGTTGTTGTAGATGCATCGCTATCCTATAGCAAGAATATTAGGCCGATTATGCAAGGCTAAGCTTAAGCCCTGGACCAAAACATGAAAATGTCTTTATGGCGCCAGGAACATATAAGACGATCGATCCCTACCCGGACAAGTTAAATCACGGTTGAGTATGGTCTAATCTATACAGGAGACCAACACGGGCAAAATTAGTTTTTAAGTGAATGATACCCTACTTTTTTGTGTCCCACAAGTTATATTTTCCACCTCTGTGGTCTAGCGGTTCAGTTGTTGGACTTGACTGCTTGAGGTCCCGGGTTCGAATCTCGGGTCGAGCAACAAAAAGAAAATTTGGTTTTTCCAATTTTCTAATAAAAAAAAATGTTGCTCGGGATTGGATATGTGTCCGGTTGGCGGTAGGCTTGCCACCTATCACACTGTAGTCCCATAGTGTGATAGGTGGCTTAGTATCTTCGGCTAGTCGTGGGTGCCCTGATTGTGCCTCTGCCTACCTCTTCGGGGATATGGGCGTGTAGATACTTTATATTTTCAACGACTCTCGATGTCAGAGCAGCTTGAGAAACTACATCAATGTTTTAATTAAAAACCGGCTGAAGTAAATAAACCTAGAGGTGTTTATGAGCATGGCCTAAATTTTGAATATGGCAAAAAGTCACATTTAAAAAAGTAACAAACATTTAAATTATAAAATCGTTCCATATTTCAGTTTTAATTAAAGTTTTAGCATAACTAATAATTTCGATTAAGTTCATTATGAGGAATCGATTAAGAAAATCAAATCCTCTCGGAGCGTCATGGCGTAAAACATTTGCTTGACACCCAAATCAAAAATCGTTTTAGCTCACCCTCCGAGGGGAGTTTGGGGAAGCGTCGACGCCTCAACATTTATTATTTCAGACATATCACTCACATGCAAAACAAACTCAGTCCGATCCATCAAAAAGTTTCCTTTTCCCCATCCTCCTCTATGTCACAAATCGAGTGTGTAAGTACTGCGGTTTCAAGAGCTGAGGGTCATGAAGGCAAATTTTGCGAGTTTGCAAAGAATTCACCATTTCCGCTTTCTGACATGTAACTTATTTGCGGTTGTGCTGCTTTAACTAGCTAACTTCTTGGTTGTTCGTAATTGTGTAGTACATCTATATTTCATACGACTTTAAGGGTGGTGAGTTATTTTACATTTTAAGTTATAACAGACGTTAGTAAGTATGTTTGTTTGGTAAGTAAGTATCTTCACGCCCATTTCCCCTAAGAAGTAGGCAGAGGTTCGAAGGCTCTCATGATTAGCTAAAGTTACTCATAGTCTAGCAATATGATAAGTAGCAAACATGATGAAAAAGAACATCGAAAAACATATTTTCGAGCTGTCTGACACAGCAAATGATCTCTAACCTCATCTACGCTGGACCACTAGATTACATAGGTTATTCATGAGTTTCTCCCAATAATTTTCCAGCAGCATTGCGCCTTATTATTACAAGGCCCAAAATTATCCCATAAAAATACTTCTACTGGAAAGTGTAGGGGACTTAATGAGGAAAGCCCTTCTCAAATTAAAACTATGTCCACTCTATTTATGAATGCGATAAAGTCTTAATACCAACATAAATATCCTAGTCAAAAAAGCTGCATAAAAATGGATTTTTATGCACAGTACAGAAACAGAAATTTAAAATATGACACCCTTTGTTTCATATTCGAAGTTACCAAGCAGAAAAAGATTAATATTACTATGATATGAATTAAAGGAATCTTAAAAGAAAAGTTATCATAGATAAATAAAGAAGTTCATCCACAAGAAATGAGAATTGTAACCCTCGCGTAACAGTCAACAAAGCTTCGAAGAAAATCGACCGAAAAAAGGCTAAAAACACCTTAGGGGTTTACTAATCGAATAAAAAATATCAGCGGCCGATGCCAATGTGTGGGGGAGAAATGGAATAAATTATAAAGAAAATATAAGTAGCAAGGGGGCTGGTTGTAAACAAAAAGTTATCTATTTTGCAGATATCAAACAAACTTTAAGATTTGATTAAAATTCAGGAGTTCAATACACATAATGAAATCATATTGAACATGTATTTCATTTCACTTGATAATTTAATTTCTATGTAACTTCTGAGATCTAATACATTTACTTTATACATATACCTGAATAAATTACACAAATTGATTTAACAACAAATTACAAGCTTACCTATAAAACAGTTATCCATTAACTAATATTAACAAAATATAAATAAATATCCCTGGACAAGATACACAAACTGAATCTAACCCCAAAGTAAGCAAATTATATGCTTGTGTTATAGGTGTTAGTCAACGATTCTAATACATAGAAATACTTAAACAGATACCAGAATAAATAAAATAAACACCCAGACCCGGAAATGCAGACACCTAAATGTTCATCACACAAAAATGCCTGCCCCCGTCGGGAATCGATCCCGAGCCTCGCGACTGATCGGTGTAGTTAGGCGGATACGCTAGCCACTCGACCAACGAGGCGGTCAATAATACAACTAAAATAAAACAGGTACTGGAAAATAAATCCCAGGTCCGGAAATACAGTCAAGATATTCATTACAGGAAAGTCTACCCTGTTGAAAATCATATTTTCATAATCGTTGATAATCATAGTCATGCCTGATGGGAGGCTTATAAAGATTTAGATAATCACTTATTATATATATTCAAAAAATCCATCAATATCTGGTTGAATATTTTTTTTTATTCGTGTCCTTGTTTACTCAACTGAGTTTCATTTAAAACATACGAACATTAACTAAGTAGGGCAAAATGTAAAAATAATAGTACAAGTAACATGATGACTTGTCGGCAGACGCACCCCTAAAGAAAACGTCACGATGTCATTTGTAAAAATTGCGGGCTAACTTCTCCAATTTTAAGACATCAATGCATAGAGTCGCTCTTATTATGTTTCATCTTTTAAATTGTAAAGTTAATTAATTTTCTTGTGAAGTCTGAAGGCTATTGCATTTTAAGTATCTTCACGCCCATACTCCCGAAGAGGTAGGCAGAGGTACAACCAAGGCACCCACGACTAGCCGAAGACACTAACCGGGCACATTTCCAATCCCGACCAACATTTTTTTATTAGAAAATTGGAAAAATCTAATTTTCTTTTTGTTGCCCGACCTGGGATTCGAACTCGGGACCTCATGCAGTCAAGTCCAACAGCCGGACCGCTAGACTACAGAGGCGAATTGCATTTTACATGTTTTTAATTTTATAAATTGAAATAATAAATTTATATACTTAAAAAAGAGAGTCGTATTTAATTACACTATTTATGACTTAAACATGGCTAAACCGATTTGGCTAAAAATTTATAGACGTAGCTTAAAGTCGGGAGACGAACGTAGGATACTTTTTCCCGTTTAATACCGAGGAAACTAGGAAAAACCACATGTTATTTTTTTTACTTTATAATGAATTACCCCTTCGTCCTCTTCTATATCATAGATTACGTTATGTTTGTCAAATTTAGTTGAGATTATACATCCGTCGAATTTGATTAAATTAGATGGATGGAGTTAGATGTGTCGTTTTAAAATGTAAATGTTATATTAGAGCTATATAAAGTTATGTAAATGTATTATTATAGCACTACTGTATCAACTATCAAGACATCTGATTTCCACAAAAAAAAATCATTAAAAAAATTAAAGGAAACAATAAAAATATGACCACTCCACAACATTTTGTTCTATGGAAGAAAAACCAAAAAAACAACCAGATTCAAGAGGGCGCCACAGCAATCGGTAGTCAGTGGGACCTTGTGAGGGAAACCGGAGACAGTTATTTAAATTTGAATAATATAATATGGAAAAAATTACGTCACTTAATACCGTAATAAAAGTGCACTAAGCGACCGGGGCATTATGCTTGGCAAATGCAAAGAGGGACAAGAAAATTTCGCTTATGAAACGTGAAATGAAATATAAAATGTGTCGGAAGAAAATAAAATGTGTCTTTGGAGCTTTAGAGCTCATTACGTTATTAGAAGTACGTGAGAAGATTTAACTTGTAACGGGAAAATTTAGATGATGGACGAGTTCACGAGGTGGTTTTGAATGTTTTAATGGTTCCGAGAACAAAAATAATTCACCACAAATTGACTGCAAAATGTATTTTTAAATCTTTTGTGATTATAAAAATTATATTGCTTATATTAAAATTTATTTTTATGTGTATGTAAACATACATTAGAATAAATGGTTAACATCAACATTGTTCTCTTTGACAGTGTAATAAATATCTTTTGCATGAAACAACAACTTAGAGATGAAATATAAATATATTGTTGAAATTTGTAAGACTTTCTTTTACAAAATATTGTACACTTATTAATTTAGATAAGTTGATCGATAAATAGGAAAAGAGAACCCAAACTTAATATTGCATAGAATGATTTTAAAGTTAATACAGTAATTAAAACCTTAATTTGAAATTATGTCATAATACTAAACATATTGCCCTAATTAAAAAATATAGGTTTATTAGGTATGGGAAAGTAACTAGATACAATGTCTATTGAATAACAATTCTGTTTGTCCGTAGTAGATTACAGTAGCATAACGAGATTCCGATCGGGTCTATGCGTTGTTATTAGGATTTAAGCGCCGGCGCGTCGCCTGTCTCCCAGCACAATGTTGGATAATTATGCAAAATTGCTCTTACGATTCGTAGTCCCTGACTTTTTAGGGGCATTACCATTATCTGTAATGGGAAAGCTTTTTGATAATGCTGAATTTCATTGCAATATATTTAGGGAAATGCGAAATGTACCTGTTGTATCAAAACGAGTTACTTCGGTATTTTTTCTTGCGATAGTGTAATCCTAGCTTAGTAATTTGCTGACCACAGATTGCATAAATACGGCTTCACGCAGCATATGGTTTAAACCGCTAACTTACGCTCACCGGTATCGAACACTTTCAATCAATTTCAATTGAAAATCCTTTTTTAATTTGATACGATACCGTGTTGGTCCAGGCTCATTTGCAGTAAAGACCATCTGCCTTCCTGTCAGGTAGCCCGTAAAAGCCGAGCATAGGCTTACAGTCACTAACACCGTGACATCTGACTAGGTGGTAGAGTTTAGCAGCAACTCGCCCGGATTGGTACCACCACCTTACCTATTCCTGCCGCCATAACGTCATGACGTGTTCCGGTTTGGAGGGTAAGATAGCCGGTAAACTTACTTTTGCTCGACGTTTAACATCCCGGCCTCAGGTTGGCAAAGCATCATTACCACCTGTGGTGTCTTTAGGCGGCGTGAATTTCTTACCATCAGGAAATCCATCTGCTTGTTTGCCTACCAATGTCATAAAAAAACCTTTTTAACGCAATGACTAAAAGTTAAAACGGTTAGGCACTACAACAATCATTAACATTTTACTCACAATATTGTTAGTAGGTATTTATTAACAATAATCATTTTTTTTTTAAAAATCTATTTGACTTATTTGTTATGTATAAACCGTTCTAGTGAACACCTCTTTTTAAAATATGAAGCTGGGATATAAGCTGGGATTATTTTATTTAATCTACTTAGTTATAAATAAATAATAAATATTCGCAGGGATTATTTATTAATAAATGAAATGAGACAAGTAAATGAAACCAAGCAAATTATATGCTTGTTTTATTAGTGTTAGTCAAAGATTATAATACATAAAAATACTAAAATAGATAAAAGAATAAATTTAATAAACTCCCAGACCCGGAAATTTAGATATTTAAAAGCTCATCACACAAACGTCTGTTCCCGTCGGGAATCGAACCCGAGTCTCGCCGTTGATCGATGGCGTTAATCGTGTCTGCTAACCCCTCGATCAACGAGATGGTCAAAGTTGCTATCTCTAGTATAAGTCCATTAACTTTATTGACTATATCTAGATGCAAGTCATATTTGTATTGTGAGCTACGAGTAAACATTTTTTTTAACCGAGTTCAAAAGGAGGAGGTTACATGTTTGACTCCTGTATTTTTTTGTGAATACCAATCGATTCCTCTGTCATTTCTTATTTCAAAAAGTCTTTTTCTTTAAGAACCCACTTCCAAGGTGGTCCTACTGCCAATCCCATCGACGAGATTATTATTTTTTTGTGTACGAAGGTGACTTTTACAAATAGATTAAATAAAATGACAATGTAAACCACGAAGTGGGGCCCTGGTGACCTGTATTACAGTATCTTTAAATAAATCTGAAAATAGTAAATATATTTTTAAGAACCTAAATTGTAGAGAAAGAAATAAATGACTTTATTACTATTATTATTTATTGAAGTCGAAGTTTGCATGAATAAAAACGTATGCAGTTTTATTGTGCTAAAATGATTGCTTTAGAAACACTATACTACTCCATAGATATAGGTCTTTTAGAGATTTATTGTTTATTTTTAAGGAACATTCCATAGCAACTAAAATTTAAATCACTATTCATATATAATATACTAGCGGCCCGGTACGTGCTTCGGTATGTAAATGACCCATAGAGGTCAATGAAATGACCGTATGAATGACATAACACAGCAAAAACAACAAAAAAACAACTGAAAAAACTTTTTTCAGTTGTTTTTAATAAATAAAATGACAGCGAGGATTGTGCTGACATCTGAAAAAAGTTTGAATTTGACTGAAAAATACCTGTTAACAAAATGATCCGCCATTATTTGAATTTATTTGTTACATAAGTGTGAAAAATGAGGAACCGCTGGACCGATTTTATGCAAACTTCACATAAACCATCTCTACTAACTAGTTCAAAAATAGCCTAAATATTTGGTTTGGATAGGTTCTTGAGTTATAAAATTTCAACAAAAAGTAGCATTGATTTTATATATATAGATATATACAATCGTGGATAATTCTTTTGCACAGCCTTTATCAAAATCCACAAACTCTTTTTTTTATTTAATACCATATAAGTAATTTCATCTTATTATCTTATCAATAATTACGTCCATGTCACCATTTATCTTTTAAAACTAGTTGGGACCATCTTGGTCGCATCGATCATAGTATTGTTCACTTTATTAATCAAACCAACACTTTAAATATCTCTGACTCTAATTTTAATTACTTTAATTTATTATCAACTTTTGACAGGTCTGTTTAATGAGATTTTTTTTGTATTTCTATCTTAACTTGAAGAAAATAGTATATGATTTAACAATAAATCTTTAAAACTTGAAATATTATGTTTAACATCCGATTTCACCAAAAGATTAATTAATTAATTATAAAGTGTATTTCAATTAAGGAGCCGGAATGTAATTTATTAATAATATTAACTTTCTTTTTCTTTATTTATCTTTCCACCACCACGTTGCATTTGATGATTTAACTGTTTAAATCGTAGGAATTTATTCATTTGTTTTGATAATTCGCTAGAATCCGATATACATTACCATAAATTTGGGTATTTCTAACATAAACAATATTTGCAAAACGTTTCGTATTTGCATTGAGCTTGTACAAATAAATAATGAAAATAAAAATTGATATGTTTTGTACAAGCTTTGTGGGAAAATAATAAGATTATAATGTTAATCTTGGATATAACCGTACGATAGCGTAGCCCAAGCAATTATAATTTAAACATGAGACCGTAATGAAATAGGAGGCTACAAATGAACATTATCAAGAACAACTAAGCAAAGTTGCTGTAGCTAATTAAATTTATACAGCTCCAATTAATGTCTGTCCCTTTATGAAATATTGTCATTGCAATTTTTATTCTATTCAAAATGTAGTCCTAAAAGTTATACTTTTGAAAAGAAGTCTATTTCCTACTTTCTCAATATAGGTTTAACAGCCACCTTTCATAGAAACTAGAGGGTGTTCCAGACGGTTGTAAACACTGGTTTGAAAACATTGGTTTTGCATCCGTCTGGACCGTAGATTTAATCCAAACTGGATAGCAATCGGAAGACGGAAACAAATTTTCCTCCAAGGTCAGCTGTGTTGGAAGGTATGATTACAACCGTCTAGAACCCCTTTAATTATTTAATTCTAATTTTACCTCATTAAAAAATCTTCCTACAAATACAAAATCACTACGTACAAAGAAACAGTTGATAACAGTTTATACTTGAAAAACTCTATTTGCATTTATTAGAACAAACATGATTTGGAGTCAGGATGTGAAGACTTCTCGGTACCATAGAATTATCTACTACTTTACATTCATGACTTATATGATGATGACAACTAGTGCAAGCAATGAGACTAAATAGCCGAACCCTTCAGAAGCTTTCACATGTCGATACCATTGCTTGACTGATAAGGAATAATATTAGTATTTGCATTGTCTTATTCGATTTAGATTGTAGGGTAGTTGTAAATGTTACTCGTGCAAAAGGCTTAATAATACATTTTATTATTATCAGGTAATCCATTTGCATGGTTGTTTCTTTACATTAAACAAAAACCACATTCAAAATTCTAAAATACCTAAAGATTTAACTTGATTGTTCATTTAAAGGTAATACACAAATATTTGGTTTTTCCGATAACGTCAACAGAAACATAGCCATCTGTTCTAAGCCCATACGATACACAGAACAGGGAGTTTGGCAGAAAGTAAACAGAAAATATAATTTAGAAGCAATTTGCCGCGGATATGTCCGCAATCAAATTGTCTCGTTAATACCGCGGCGCTATCAAAACATTTGATTTGTGGCCGCTGTGTAGGGTTGAATGCGGTTATTTAGCCATTCGATGGTTCACTACATTTGATGACCCTTACTTATGTTCAATCAATTATTAATACTCGTACCGTATTTTATCGGCAATTTCATCATTTTGATAATTTCTCTGAGGACTCGCTCATGAATAAATCGAGCTCATTTTAGAAATTCTTGATCCGATTTATTGTGGTTTGTAGTTATGATACTTGGATGACAAGGGGAAGGTACCATTTTAAGGTTATCGATTTATTTATACAGTAAATGGTAAAACATCGATACCTATAAAATTAATGCAAGGTACAACTCTAAAACCCTTTACTTACAATTTCTTAGTAACAAGTCTTATTTAAATTTTAAAACATTTTTCGCTACTGAAGGGCAAACATGTATACCAATTACATATTGGTAAGAAATAAAATATATCGCCGTAATGGCAATAGTAGTAGCCAAACGTTGTTAATTTCAGGCTAAAATAAAGAAAACGCAAGTTTGAACTAATCTGGAACATGACAATGACTAACAGTGATTGACGACAGGAACAGTTAAAGTCGTAGCACTCATTCAAATATAACGGTATTATTCTTATAATCTTATCAACTAATAATAGTTACGATGTAAGTAATAAACTTAGGAGTGAAGAAAGCAAGTACTCGTATTATACAAACGATCCCGGAAAGAAAACGGATAAAATATTTTATTTAGACTGAATGTTTTAACTTAATTACTGAGATATCAATTTATTTATCTTTTTATTATCATATAGTAGGGATGGTCTACGAGTACCTATACTGCAGAAGTCAATTTAGACGTAGCTCATTTTCATAAATTACTAGCGGAACCAGCAAACGTCGTATAGCGATACGACGTTTCGTACGTCGTCCTGGTATTTTTCGTCGTAAGAACTTTCAGACAACGATTAACACAACAAAGAAGGTATCAGCATATTGGTCTATCCGTTCAGACGTGATGCGATAACAGATGCTAACAGTTTGTTTGGATAGCATTATCCTTGCAATAATATAATAATAATAGTTTTATTTTTATAAGAATGTTCTCCTAATAATAATTAACGCAACAAAAAAAGAGAACGTGAAATGGGGATTTATTTATAGATCCTAAAGTCCTAAAATAAGGTGCAATAAGCAGAGCTTCGATAACAAATTGAATTGGAAAAATAAAATCACCAGCAAACACGGAAGAAGACCATTTTCCGTCGAGATATGCATACTCATACTCCAGTCGTAGTCGACGCAAAGTCAGCATGTAAACAGTAAAACACTTTTTATTCGTGCTGTTTCATTCCCCTGGGATTTGAGATTTGCATAACACAACGGGAAAAGGTCAGGAAGCGAACGGAATGGCAAGTGTCCGGTGTGATGCTCAGTCAGCATTCCTGGGTGACGTAGCGTTTGTTGTAACTTGCAAGTGAACTTGACAGAATCGATGTTTTCTTAACACACTATTAAACATGATCGTATTTTCGTTAAACGTCAACCCTTCGTTTTGAATGGCAATGTGTCTTCTTAATATTTATATATTCCTTATACTCTTAATACTAACAATTTTTTAAACTATTGTCGTTAACACGACGACGGTAATTGACATGATTAACAAGTCTATCTGTGCTGCTCTCAAATGAAATTGAAATAAACTAAAGATATCTCACTACGCTACGGTTTTGTTAAATTATTTTCCTTGACCTTATTGTTTTTATCATTCACTTATTTAAATACACCAATCAACGCCACGCCATGAGGTCAACTTAAATCGCCATTTTTTGATGATAACTCTTAGATTTATTTTAACCTACTTGCAATAGCACGTTGCATCAACTAAACGCAGCACAGTACGTACGAAGCGCAGGCGTTGGAGATGCATATTCATGATTACCCTGCGCCACATGCAAATTGAGATTTACACACTGTAATGAATTCTTTTGATCTGTGGATTCCCATATTTGATTTACCCCATCAATGTCAGAATTAACATGACACGTTGATTTCGTATTCATAGTTTTTCTGGCAAGCAAATTCGTTTGAAACTTTATTTATTAAAAACCCAATGAATCCTTTTACTCTAAATACATATGTATCATCACTATTTTTAGTGCTTATTCCGAATTATTACTTTCATACTTCGCATGGCATAAATATAAAATTTGTGGTATTTTTAAGTTTTTTATCTGTAATTAGCGTTGTCATAATGCATTTCTTTTCTCATGTGTTGGGCTTTGTGTTATTTCTTTAGCTAATAGACTTACTTAAATAAACGGGTACACATTAATGAAAGTTGATAGTTTTTCTGTCATTATTATGTGTGAGATGAAACACAAAGTAACTTGATTTATTGTTCAAAATGTTTAATGTTATGTCTTACGAAATTTAATCAAAAATTGTATACATCAAATTACATTTCCAAATTCTTAAGCACGTATCATTAAAAAGTTCTAACTTGATGTTTGTCAGTGCATAAAAGACAAGGGAATTCCAAATGGAAAAAGAGGACTAAAAACTTACATAATTACTTTAGCTATACAACTGTTCGAAAGAAACGCAGAAATGACAAGACGATGACAAATGAGCCCGCTCGCATCCAACACAGTCGGGTGGCGGACCTCATCAAATTATTCCCCACTTAAAAAATCTCCGTAAACAAAAACGTACCAAAGGAAAAAACATTTGAGTCGCAGGGTAAAAAATATGTATTGGCAACATTGATTGATGCGTACTAATAGGGCGCGAAGGAATGAGGCCGCTACATAATTAAAGGCAAAGTGACATCTTCTGTCAATAGCAGTGTTGCCAACTTCTAGAAATAGAGCAGTCACGCCTTTTGGAAAGGAAGTGATTAGTTCAACACACTTATTAAAAATTACTAAGTGAAGGCAACTAATTGATTGCCTTGTTCATTTTCGTTGTGTAAGTTTATGTTAGCAAATTAAAACAATATAAATAGCTCAAGAACAGAGTAGGGCCACTAAGGAGGGAACAAAATCATTTTTCTTAAACAATTGATTTGCTATAGTTATTATAGTTTTTTACTCTTGTTAGCCTATATAGCCTACCTATCTATCAAAAAATATAAATGTTCGATCTACTACCTACGATACAATGAAATGCTGTTCGTATTTCAATCGTTTCTATGTAAGTATTTTTTTTTAATTTTCTTCATCAAAAATCTAAATCTTAGCTGCGACGAAGTGATTTTTCGTTCGATAACAGACTATATATTAAATTACGAATTTCGGAAAGCGTTTGGTGTATGAAGTAAAAGTATATTCACGCCAGTATCCATGAATTCGTAGGCAGAGGTATAACCAGGAAACACACCTCTAGCTGAATAAACACACTAATTCCCACAATATGATACAAGTATGTCGCAAGCCTATCGCCAAATAGGCACATATCCAAACTTGAGAAAATTAATTTTCTAGAAAATTGAAAAAACACAATTTATAATTGTTATCGGACCCGGGAATCGAATCCGAGACCTCGTGAAGCCAAGTCATACACCGGACCAATAGACCACAGAAGCGATTATATTTAATTTCAAATTATTCGCAAACATTACTTAATAATTAACCACTTTCGATTTTTCGAAAAAGAGCGTTGTTAGGGAATTAAATAATGGCAGGTATTTAACTTACTATAAAAATGATTCGTAAATAGATTTTTAAGGATTTATGTAAGTAACAACTAAATACTAAATGTTAATTTATTTACGCTTTATTGTAAAGCCTCGAAGTGTAAAAAGTTAAACCGGTTGGCATAAGTGTAACACTAATTGTTAAATAAAGTGATACAATAAAAATTGTAGACAATGGCTGAGTTCCACCCATAAATAGTAGCATTTTTTATGATATTGGAAGGCAAACAAGCCGACAGATTTCCTGATGGTAGGAAATTCACGCCGCCTAGAGATACCAAAGGTGGTAATGGTGCGTTGCCAACCTGAGGCCGGGATGTTAGACCTCGAGCAAAAGTAACTTTACCAGCCAGTTTATCCTCCAAACCGGAACACGTCATGACGTTATGGCGGCAGGAGTAGATAAGACGGTGGTAGCAATCCGCGTGAGTCGCTGGGAAACTCTACCACCTAGTCAGATGTCTCGGTGTTAGTGATGGTAAGCCTATACTCGTCTTTACGAGCTGCCTGGCAGGAAGGCGGATGGTCTATTCTACAAAGGAACCCGGACCAGCACGGGGAAATTTATAAGAAAATCTATTTTAACATTTAGTTTTTTTGTATCAAATATATCAAGTAAACCACGAAGCAAACAAATAAATTAAGGGGTAGATAATTAATGTATTACGGAACCATTTGCTTCCGCATGGTGGATCTGCTAGGACCGTGACATCTCACGGTCTCATGCTCACTCTCAATGTCCCGCTATATTGATGCGAAAAAAAATAATAAATTAAAGGAATGACAGCTAGTATTATGACCTACAACCTAATTAGCGCCATGTAACTAGCGCCATCTAGCTAGCGTCCAAGATTAGCTCACATTGCGCGATATTATTTTAAATGTGTAGAGCTGCTTGGCTAACTGCCATATCAATAACGATTTGTATCAATTAATTATTCAGTAATAACACTATTTAGCTAAGTTTATGTCATGTAATCTTGTTTGCTTTAAGACATAACATTGAGTCCTTCACTTAAAATGTTAAAATTATTTAATTTCTAAAAAACAGACTAACTACTTATTCTACAGTCTTGTAAAAGTGTTGAAGTACTACAATGTGATATAACAAAGTCCATAAGCTTTAAATTTCATTGTAACTGCTTAGTCTAAGGAATATTAAAATGAGTATGTTTCTAATACGCTTTCCTGAAACTTCGCAAAACATTTATTTCTTTCTATCAACTTTCTGCTCTAACTAGTCAGACTAATATATCATAGTACATATACTTACTGATTCACTCGTTCAAATAGTTATTATTACTTTCTCAGTTTTATACCTTTATAAACTACGGCTGTTACAAGCTATTGACTGTATCTAAAACAACAAATATATTAAAGATTATAAACTCTATTTTTAACTAATTTTTCAATTCTACAGTGTTTTTTTTTATTTTTTTATATGTTTGTTACGCGATGAAAAATGGATCATGGTTCCGAGATTCATCAATGATAAGGTCGTCAAAATAAGTGAAACATTTATTCATAATTAAGTATAACTCAAAAACTGAACTAAACTTGAGGTGCTCAACCTCACAAATAAGAAAAATAATAATATTTTTTGCATTAGTAACAATCTTTACAAAAGAATCAAGAGACCAATCTTTACAAACGTTGATTGTAGCCATGAATGTATGATTAAAAAAAAGACATAACATTAACAAGTAAACGCAAAATCGATGAGACATGATACCTCGAGGTTTTTATAAACCGTCCCTTATCCTTGTGTACATATCATTAGTAATGCAAAATAATGGGATACAGACACCTCGTGCCGTTTGCCAGCTAATGATTAATGCCGTTCGTCATTAATTCTTATTTTTGATGAGAAATTTGACTTGTGCTGTCAGGCGCCGGATCCAGATTAATATAGGCTGACGTTGCAACTTATGCTATTACAATGTTAGACGGTCTCGTGGTATTCACGAGCGATTTCATTTCAAAACGCGTGGTGCTATCTACGCTTATAACGAAGTTTGTTTTGATACTGTTAATATTGGTGGTTGAATTTTAGACGTTATATTGGATAATGAAAAGCTAGTATCTACAATCATTCGTATTGATGGTGATAATTAAAGATTTACGGAGAAGAAATAAATAGTTTAGTTATAGATTTGTCATAGGTGTGAAGAACTTTTTAAAGAAAATTTAGTTTAGTTAATACTGTTGGATAAGAGTTCTAAATCTTTAAAGAATCGAAAAATGGGACAGTAACTAAGGATAAAAAATATACACGCTTCTTATATATTCCAAAGATGATAATATTTTGTTGTTAAACTAAAGCTGGGAAGTTAGGTGTCTTGCATTAATTAGACTGGAACCTAGGAAGCACTAATATTAAAACGAGCAATCAAATCAACTAGAATAACTTTACCACTAAATCACAGTTCCATTCTTGGAAACAAATAATTATTGTTAAACCTATGCTCAGCTCATTCGAATTCATTGGAAATTGTCAAAAACTCTTTAAAAGAACCCCAATTCAGGTAGACTTAACACTCGTACAGTATAATAGATTCTAGTGATATGAAATATTATTACAGGGATATATTCGAATAACGCAGCATCATAACCAAATATCAAATTCCTGGAGACATACATCAAGCAGGTACGAATATCAAAGTAAACGCAATAAATAGTTCGGTTCGCCAACGAAACTATCCGAATAGTTTTAACCATAAAAGGGCAAAGTACAAAGAGCTACATAAAATGCCAGAACGACCGCATCAGTGACAAACCCGGGAGGTATTCAGAGGGCTGACGACTGCCATGACTCGGCACCCTTTACAACGCCCTTCGCATATTAGCCAACTGAAAATCAGGAGTCGCCGTTATTAATGACATCGCGTCATGACAATCTAAATATCTCACGAAAGTTGAGCACTAAATGTGAGAAAGTACTCAGGACAGAAGCACATTATAAATGTACAAAGTCACCAGATGCGATCCCCGGTATCATCTTTCAAAATAGCGAAAGAAAATGATTGAAGAACATTCAGCATCTTTATCTTAGAACTACAAGAGTTCATTTTATGACCATTAATTTTGCTCTTTCCTCGGGTGTTTTATCAGTGCGGAGCTCTGTCGCGCGTCTCATTAATCAAAAGCATTTGTTTACAACGGAGGGAATTTGATTTGATTAAAATAATTCGCAATATCCTTCCTTGATAAATATCACCCTCGGTCTTCGTTTGATCTTCGCTGAAATTAATGGTGAAGGATTCAATGGTAAACTTGACTATCGTGATTTTTGGAGTTTCCCATTACCAATTGATTATGGTTGACGATTTGATTGCTTGCTTAATTTCTAGTAGGCTTCGATCGATGTTACAATATCTCTGGATAAATACCTAATTTAAGCCCAAAGGAAATAATTTGTAAAACCAAAGACTACAGATGATTACAGCACTTATACATTTTTAATTTGTTAATATTGAAATCAACTTCACATTTGTCAAAAGACCCAGAAATATACACATATCCCTATCAAGAATCGAAATTGAGGCACGTCAAAAATCTATGTAACTAGTAATTGTACGATGATCAACGCAGCGGTAACAATAACCATTTTTACTCAAATTAAATGCTGCTACACCAGTAAGTCGCTATAAGATCAGTATTCGTTACTGTTGTGTTCTAATCCAGATCATAGGATGACCGGTACACTTACGTCGGAGGGTTAGCATCACAAGATTAGGAAATTAGGAATCGCAATGCACTTTTTTCACCTTTGGTGCCAAGGCAACGTTTATTATTCACTATTTTGAAATCAATCTCTCATGTTTTATGATATCTTTTTATAATATTATTTTAATAATTTAAATATTAATAAAAAGTTCTATTCAACCTAAGATTAAAAAAAATAAGGAAATAATGACAGAATGATCTTTTCACATTTAAAATCACTTGCACTTTTTCACAATGTATTTTATTTCACATTTATGCTATACTTAAACTAACTTTTTTTATTTCTGAAGCTTTATTGAGGCTAAATAACTAAAGATGAATTTGATTTTACTATATTTGTATCGAATTCAAAAATATACAAAATTAAGGGTCAACAAATAAAGCTATCTTTTGGGAGAAAGGGGCATGGGAATGAATAACGATCGACGTCAGAGCGATGTGTGCCGATCCTGGCATATCCCCTCCGAGGCGGCTTAACCCGCCGCACGTCGATTAATCGCAGCTAATTCGATCCGAAACGGAATTAAACCGGACGAATGCATAGATCCCAACGATTTGTTGACTGTTAATTGACTAATCGTTTGATTTACTGCAGATGTAAATTGACAAGGATTTTTCCTGTAATTGAGGACTCAAAACCTACGTGGATGTAAATTGACAAGGTTTTTATTTTATTGGCGATTGAAATCCCGTAATTGTAGATATAAACTGACTGTACTGTATTTGTTTTGAACGTCAGCACACTGACAAGATTTTACTTTAACAAATTTGCAATGTAAGCTGTTTTTTTAGGTTTGAAGTACTATGAAATACCACGTGTAAATTTGGATGGCGTGGTAATTTATTTAATGGTAAATGTTAAAATTTTAGACACATTTTATAATACTGTTTGTAAGCCTTAAGTTTTTTTGTTTGACTTTGAAAAGGAATCGCCATATAAACGTAGTTTTTTTTAAATGAAACTGATTATTTATATCAAAGGCTAACTCAGTAACTGTTTTTCCCCATTTATGTTTTTTAACATTTTTCCCCAGTCAAGCAACTTTTTAAATGATACATGCAGATAAGCCACAAAAAGTCATAATATTTTTACCATTCCGTTAGGATTGGTACAGAAGTGAAGACACATATGACATACTTTTCCAAACATCCTCCGCAAACTCCTTCCCATTATCCATCATAATCATCGCGATACTTGAACACGTAGTAATTAAAATTAAAAAAAACAGATGAGGGTCATCAAAAGATCGAAAAACAAACAGTGTCTAAAAATTATATTAAATCAGAGATAATCCTGTCAATTCATTGGACTTAGAATTGAGAACCGGTTGAACGCATGCGCGAATCAACGAAGCGAGATAATGCGATGCCAAGGAAACCAAGGACCACAATAATACAACTGAGCTGTATTTCTGCCTATAAATAGCATTTGCCCGGATTGCTGACAGTCTTAGCTTTTTCTACTGCCGTTGTTACTGCGGCACAGCAGTAACAACGGCAGCAAAAATAGCTTTTTTTCAAAAGTGAAGTTAATTTGATTCTGAGATTGATACTTGAAATTTGAGAAGGCGGGATTGTCAATAAAGTCATTCTTAAATTATCTATGATTAAATTTGTGTAAAAATACAAACTAAAAGGTTGCCATTTTAAAAATATTCAATAATTTAGCTACACTGAGAGGGTGGGAAAATAGTTCCCTTTGCCCGTTTAAGGGTTAATATTGAAATCAACTTCACATTTGACACAATTTGCCTGGATTGATGACAGTCTTAGCTATTTTTACTGCCGTTGTTACTGCTGTGCCACTGTCGTATTTTGTTGGAGCTTAAAAACTAAACTTAGTCGAGAAACCTAAGAGGCTGTGCTCGATTTTGCAACGCACTAATACCATGTGTCCTCATTAATCATGAAATCTGTCTGCCTTTTTGATTTCGAATCCCGAAAAACTATCATTGCCTACACTGGTCATTAAGTTTTGCTTTCGTCTTCGATATAAAAAAAAAACATCCCACTTGGTCAAAATACACATACGACTTCAATATCATTGACAATTGATTATGATGCCAATAATTAAATATATTACACACGATCACACTTAGATTATATCGTAGTATTATAGTACTCAAAAAGAGTGGTGAACAAAACCGTTTAACAAATCTTATGTGTGTAGCTAAACAAATATCAGATAATATTAAAGTAGACCCTAGTAAAAATTCAGTACTGAAATTGAAAATACGTAAAATCCTAGAACCAAAAATAAATGAATATTATCTTTAAAAAAACCTTAATCCTATACTCGTGGCGGAGCGATCGTCGGCTGACAGTGACACATTGGTACAAGGCTCGCCGTCCGAATGTAATTCTACCCAACGTTTGCTCACCGACCGATGTATGCTTTATTTTAAAATAGATTCAATTAATTAGCCTATATAAGTTACACAAAACCCACATAGACTAAGATTTAATCACAAGATATCCACACTCATCTGTTACATCCAATTAGGATTTACAGTGAAAAAACGTTGTATTTTTAAGTAAAAAATAAAGAACCAATTTTATTAAATAAAATTATTGCTGAAACTTTAATAAGACTATAGATAGTATTTATTAAACTCATACCAAATAGAACATTAAACAAGTACATAAACAAATTTTCATTTAACTAGTAATCATAATTTACACAGTCAAATTCAAAATCAAATTATTATGAAAATATACGTAAAAATGTAACCAACCGTTACTGAAAAAATTAAAGAAATGATATTTTTTCTTATAAAATAAACACAATTGGAGCTGGGAATAAAAATCAAAATATATAAATTAATCAAACTTAATTAAATGACAGGTATAAAATGACAGGCTTTATTTTTTTCATACTAAAAATTTAAACAATATTAAACTACTTTCATATTATTTTTTATTTACTTACATGTCATAAAATGCCTAATTGATTCATACTGGTTTTGGAAAATAATAGTGAAATCATCTGTAACAGAAATTTCAAACGGAACTTTTGTACATTAAAGCACTTTGTATCTAATTTGAATCGAAACATTCAATAGAGGCACTTGAAAATGAAGTTAAAACCGCGAGTATCGTTCAAGCCCGCCGATCAATCACCATCCATTAAACAAGAAAAGAAAAGCGTTTTTCCCCCTAACCATTGGCCCTCGATTCGGCCCAATTTACATGAGAGCCGCATTTTCCTCGCATCGAGATTAGCCCTGAATGAGTTTGATGAATTGTTTGCTCCCTGCACACCGCGTTGGCCGAGCGGTCATTTGTTAAAAATACACCCGATCCATGGTTCTAATTGTCTCCTCTAATTTCGCGCTCCCCAATGATATCTGCTAGCTGGATGCTTATTTAGCACCGATTCTTTATTTTTTTTAATATGTAAGACCAACAACAATTTTCAATAACCTCCAACACAACCTATATGTAGCTAAGGAGGAAGGGTTTCACACAAAAAAAAAACAGTTGTTATTGAAATATTCCGCTTATTTGACCAGTTGATAGACATAAATAATAAAGCAGAAGGAAAGAAGATGCTTATTTTACTATTTTTTTTACTTTCGATAATACGTAGCTACGACATTGAATTTACATTAGTTATGTTTCGTATTTCTCTCAGAAATAACAGAAGACCCATAGATGTTATAGGTGCATAGTTGTCAAAAGGTCGATGTGCTAGGCCAATTGTTCAAGTCTACCAGCTACCCTAACCACTGGACAGCAGAAATAAGTAAAGTGATGTATCTCTACCCTGAAGAGTCGCAGGGTGACACTCTACCACCAGTATTTCTGTTAGCAATACCTCATTTAAAGACTACTCACCTCCTTCGAGCTGCCTGGTAAGCAAACGAGCCATTCTAAACAGCAGATCCGGACCAATGTGGGGAAAACGCAACTGTTACTAAATTATATTCCAAGGTAGTAGTGAAAACAATCGCTCTTATTCAAACATTATTGAGTGCCTATTAATATATATAATTGTAGAATATGAATGATGACTATGAAATCTTAAATTGCAACATAATATATTTAGTGTAAGTAAGTTTAGAATGATGGCATTAAAAATAAAAGATAACAAGTAAACAGAAATAAAAAATTTCGTTAGAGCTACACTTACCTTTCAAGATGCTTAACGATGTCTTCATATGCTGCTCGACAATTTTCCCAAATTCCAGATCTGTAGACAAATAAAAAAAATAAGAAAATAAATATGATGAAAAAGATAAAAATAAGCATGCTAAAATTAAAATGGTTGATCGCATGATAACTATTTTTGTTACAAAACATCAGTTCTTTCTTGAAGCCACTCACAAGATACAATGGCAGCAAAATTTTAAAAAGTTTTTAAATAAGAAAAGGGTTTGTATGCAAAAGAAATAATTATGAGCACTCAATATTAAATGTTCCGTTAGGTTGAACGAGGGGTCGAAGAAATTAATTATGTTTTTAAAACAATCGTTTATATTAGTGCCGTGTCAACTCATGCGTAGTGTTCGAAATTGTTTCTCAATTACTTCGACACTTTGTTTTCATTAAACTTTTCAGTTGGGGAATACTTCTTTTAATTGTTTTGTGTTTTAGGGCTAAATTAGACCGACCCGTTAGCCAAGTGGTTCGCGAGTTTTGCAATATTATAAGAATGGTTGGAGCTCAGGATCAATTCATTTACAGAAATTATTATTTCATGTGATTATGACTGCAGGTTTAAATTTTTGAAACTAAGTACAGAAGAAATATTATTTAGATGTGTCTTTATCACATACTCTTAGCCAACATTGATAACGCATCATTTTCGATGGATATCGGTGATGGTATTTTTTTACAATTAACAATTTAAGCAAGCAATTTAAGCAATTACCGCCTTACCTATTACTGCCGCCAAAACGTCATGACGTGTTCCAGTTCGGAGGGTAAGGTAGCCGGTAAACCTACTTTTGCTTGAGACCTAACATCCCGGCCTCATGTTGGCAATGCACCATTATCACCTTTGGTGTCTCTAGGCGGCGGGAATTTCTTACCACCAGGAAATCCGTCTGCTTGTTTGCCTTGCAATGCCATAAAAAAATCTTTATTTACCGCGTTTATTACCGCTCGAGAAAGGAAAAAAATCTTGACAAGTAAACGAAAATTTTAGATAATGACACCGCCTTTACGGGGATCACTATAATAAGGAAACGAATTGAATCTAGAATATGCAACCCAACAAACAACAACTATTTTTCATAAAAAAGACGGTGTCACATTTATGCTATTCCACACAACTACTAGATGGCGTTAGCAGGCTAATCAGAATCTTAGTACTACTATTATTTACAATATCATCGAAATTATTTTAATATATATTCATGAATAATTAAAAGGAGTAGATATAAAGTTAATAGTGTTTTAATTGGAGGTAAACACGACTATCACAATTACTTTTAGTTATCATATTACCATCACGAAAATTACTTGCTTTTTATATTGTTTATCTTTAATAAGAATTGGTTTTTCTTTTTTGTAAAATAAAAACATGCAAAGCGATAATGTATTTTTTGATGTAAGTATATAATATACAGTATATTTTAGTTTTGTCATATTTTTTGCAACATGTTGTAACTAAAGAAAGTATATCCGTAAATAAACAAGCAAGTTTTAATTAACATCTTAAAAAATAACATTTTCAATCACAAATGCACTGATGCCAACAATCAACTTACTTTGATCTTAAGATCAAGTAAATTCATTCCGAATTTAAATTTAGTATATACAAAAAATATTCTGTATATGCTACCTTTTTTTTGTACTAGCTGTTCCGGCGATGAAGTATTTTAAAGAAATCTTTTGAATTTTTTCACTGGTAGGTAGAGTAGCAACTTACCTGGGTAGGGATCCGCCGCCTTACCTATTCCTGCCGTCATAACGTCTCTGTCGGGTAGCTGTAGCCGGGAGACACCATTAACAGTGTCTAAAAGCCACCGCTGTCTCTTATCTTCAAGAGTTCGTTAACCTCTCGTATAATAATTTTTTAAAAAGTATTTTTCGCTCAACTATGTAATAAAAAAAAATACTAAAACAAACAAAAAGTTTATGTGTCAAAAAGTATTCTTCGCTCGTATTTACGAACAATGTAGGTTATGTCGGCTGTATGTGGTCGTTGAATCACATGAGTGGCAGTAAGACAGTAGGGTAAGTCAAGTGTGGAGTGTTGTGGGTCTTCAGAACGGAAGTGAGGGCACTCAGTGTTTGTACTTTTCTTATTGGATTAACTCAGTCATTTAACCTGTGTCACTTGTGACCCGCTTACAGGCTTCCTTTTCATTAACTTGTGTATATTAGAATGAACATAAGCTTATAAGTTGATAAATTTCATACACCTTTAAAATAAGAATTTGAAAAAAAATTTTAACTTTTAACTTATTTTTGTACTTACCTTTATCTAATTTTATTGACAGTTTACATTTTCGAAAAAGCAAAACAATATTAACACGATTTTGATATTATTTTATCTCCATCTTATTAATACACGTGGACTAAAATTAAGTTAATATTATATTCTGCTACTTTGTTGTTAAGTAAGACTTAATACCACGTTGAACATTGGAGTACTTATTCCGTGTTTCGTTAAGACGACTATTTTATATATACGAGTATAAAAAAATATTCTTTTTTAAATTGTAACTAATTTAAATGTCTTCCACATCTTTAATACGTAACTTAAAGTTTAATTTAAGAATTATTTTGTTTCTGATCACTTATTGTATATAAGCAAAACTATAATAACGCGATTTAGATATTATGCTATTTCTGTCTTATTGAAAAACTAACGTAAGAACAAATTTGGGTTGATATTATAATTCTGTATCAAAGTGTTTCACTCTAAAACCAGGTTGAATCTTAAAGTTTTTAATGTATGTTTATTAATTTAGTTTTATTGTTCTTTTATCCATACTAACGAGCTTTCAACTTTACTTAGACATGCCAAAGAAAAACCTAAATTAACAGTGTTACGTGTATACATGTATAAAAAACACTTCATTCACGCCCATACCTCATATTGGGCAGAGGTACAATCAGGCCAGCCTATTTCCAACTGGGCACATATCCAATACCGGACAACGTTGTTTTTGTTAGCAACTTAAAAAAACACATTCTTTGTTGCCCGACCCGGGAGGCAAACCAAGGATTACATGGAGTAAAATCCAACACCGGTCCGCTAGAGCACGGATGCGATTACCTCCGTAGGTAAGAACTAGCTGTTACCTACCGTTTTGCTCGCGTTAATATATTTACTGAACTGGAGTTTAATTAAAAAATGTATGAATGATTTATTCCTTTTTTAAATGTACTTACTTACTTTGAATCAATAGCCCACGAATAAGGACTTTCACACAAATGTTCAACCCCTATTTCACCTCACTAGGTAATAATTTTCAGAAACACTTAAATAAGTATCTAATCTTTTTGAATAAATAGAGCAAAAACAAAAATTCATGTTTCTTACTTAAAAAATTACGTTCTTCCATACAAACTTTCAACCTCTATTTCATCCCCTTAGGGGTAGTTTTTCCAAAAATGTTTGAATACGTATGTACTCATTTTTAATAAGTAGCCCAAACATAATGTCTCATGTTTCTAACTTAAAAAAATACGGTTTACCATACAAACTTTCAACCCCTATTTCACCCTACCCTACTACCCTACGAGGTAAAATTTCCAAAATTTCGTCTTTAGTGCCTACTCAATAAAATGATCCTACTCACCAAATTTCATGGCTGTAACACTAACAGTTTTTGCTCAGCGGTGATGAATCAGACAGTCGGGGGGCTGACTATGTATCTCAGTTGCCAACTAAAATGGAAAAGTGTACATCAAATCGCTGTCAAATGACGTGTTTTGTATTTGCTATCTCCAGTGTCCAACAAAAATACAATAGAGATAGCAAACACAAATGACGTCATTTCATGTACACTTTTGCAGTTTGAGTTGGCAACTGAAACATATAATCACCCCCCAGGACATGTTACTTTTTAAGTATAGATAACATGTTTAAAGTTAACAAAATCAAAATTATATTTACGTAATCTATAAATGTTCGTGTCTTATGTTCTTCAATATTTATTTACACAAATCTGATTTAACGTTGTCATAAATTGTAATTTAACGGTCATAAGAATTTAAAAATAGAGAATGTCTTGCCATCTATTAATAGATCTTGAAACTCCCTTGCACCATAATTTATGACAAATTACTTTTACCTACACGAAGTAAACTATAAGTAAATCCGTATGTAATAGAAATATGTATTCAGTGTTTGTAAAACTGTTTTATGTTCCCAATATCCGCTGTTATTGGATTTTATTACATTGTAATGATTTAGTTTTGTAACCAGATTACGGCGACTGCCCGATTGTAGGTACTGTCATAAGACGCCGGTGGGTAATATCCTTTTCTGGTTTTACATACAGTCCATATTTCTATAATTAGAATTCTATAATCACCTCTGTGGTCTAACGGTCCGGTTATTGGAGTTGTCTCAGGTTCAATCCCCGAGTAGGGCAATAATAGAGAAAATGTGTTTTATCAATTTTCTTATAAAAACAACTTTGCGTGGGATTGGATATGTTGCCCTGTTAGTGATAGGTTTGCCACATATCACATTGTGGGACTTTGTGTCTTCGGCTAGTCGTGGGTTCCCTACTTGTGCATCTGCCTGCTTCTCTGAGGATATGGGCTTGAAGATACATATATTGAGGTAAAAGACATATCGGTAAACTTTTTTTAAAAAACTGGTTTTTCATTATGTGAGAATGCAAATGCAAGGCTGTCAATGTTTAATAAGATTTAGTCACTTTAGTGATAAAATCCAAAATTAGTACTGATATATATATATATATAGGTAAAAATCTCGTCTAGTTTCTGCTGATTTGTCTTATTTATGAAATAAATTTCCAGTGGTAATATCAATAAATACCACTGCAATTTTACTAATCAATAAGTACCTATGTTCAAGGCAATTTTTAGGACATTTGGTGATCATTGAACTAAAATCACGCGTGTAGAAGGTGGATACAGAAGCCATTCAAGTTTGTATGGTACAAAAATTACCTTGTTTTTGTGTTATCATAGTATCATTATAATCTCTATAGTTATATTTCATTGAAGACATTAATGTTTTTTTAAATACATTTTTGTACTAGATTTTTTTAGAAGTGCTATTCCCAGTAGTATATATGTATCAAATAAGTCTAAAGACAATAAGAGTTTAGGAGTTGTCGTGGCCGCCTTCCGCTTCCATCGTCATGTCAGTTCCTTTATGTCCATAAGTATGTAGGTATGCAAAAAAGCTCATCAGTTTAAAAAAAGGTGCTTTCATTTTGAATTGCAATATTCCCTGATTAAACGCCCACATTTCAAGGGAAAGAAAAGCTTATAAAATTATTTTAATAATATTTTCTTACCTTGCAAGTGCTTCCATATTGTGCATAGGCTGTCCTTTAATGATCGAGCCGTCAGGTCTCGGCATGCCTGGGTGTGGCATGCCCGGAGACATCAGGGCGTGTTGGTGCATGAAGCCCATGGGGCCCAAATGTGTTGGGGGTGCATTGTACCCATTAGCCAGAAGTGGGGACTTTTCCATCCTCGCCATTTCTAAAACAAAATGCTCACTATTATTAACTTCATCAATCATAACTGTTAAATTTGAATCAAATAATTCTAGGGTTTCTTCAAGCCCATATCCCCAAAGAGGTAGGCAGAGGCACAACCAGGCAAACCACGACTAACCGAAGGCAATAAGTACCACAATGTGATAGGTGGCAAGCCTATTGCCAACCGGGCACATATGGCCAAACCCGAGCAACATTTTTTTTGTTAAGAAATTGACGTAAGCAACAGCTAGTAAATTATAAGGAAAAAAACTCAATATATTAAAAAATCAATAAGAACAACTAAAAATTGTAGTTTAATAAACTATTTTACATTCAAAAACAAACGTACTGCTTTCTAGGAATATATGGCAAAGGAGCAAGCTATTTACAAAATTAAAGCTCAAATAAATCTTATCGGAGACGTACAAAGAGCTTACAAAATTTTAGCAATATTAATTTAGAATTTCCATTTTAATTCCTTGTAATAAATATCATAGCACTCAGAAATCTTACTCAGGTAAAATCCAATTAATTCAGAGTATTATCATTTAATTATTCGTTCCAATAATCGAATCGGCCGTAAAATGGTGTACAAACAATAATAAAATGAGCAATGAATTTCCAGACTATTGTTTTCTGGGTACCACAAACAACCCATGTAAACATAGGGGGTGTTGGACAAATATTCTTAAAATGACCCCCCAAGGGTGGCGTACCTTCGACTGTCCACGACCTCCATCGAGGTCACCAAACGGACTGGGGTGTTGAAAACAATTAACAAGGTGTCGAATTAAACACGAATTAGCGTTTGGACTGTTAACGAAAATACCCTTTCCTTTGTACGCTTTGTAAAGGATTTCGGGATTGCTGAGTAGGTATTGAATATGTTCCTCTTTGTAATGGTATTAAATAACAGGTATGCCTCTGAGTGAAATTGTTTTTCGTAGCAACTGTTTCTGTTGGGATTGGTAATCCTTAATCATTATTTACGTTGTTTGTATTTTAATTAACTTTAATAAAGCAAATCATTTTATATACACTTTTTTTGTGTAAACGCTTGTGCTTTTCCACTATTCACTTTATTTAACACTTTATGTTACGCTATAGCCAACCGGTTTCACTTTTCACAGCATCATCAAGGCTTTATAACTTAAGATATAATGTCTGTTTAAATTTAATTTATATATGTTATATTTATATTTTAGTTTCGACTCACATTATTTTAGGCGACTCCAAAAAAAGAGGAAATTCTCAATTAGGGTGTATGTTTCTTTTATATTTTTCTGTATGTTTATTACGCGATTACTCAGCCAATAGCAATAGATTTTGATGGTTTTTTTTTTAAGAAAAAAAGGTCAAGATTTCGAGATAGTCGCATATTAGTTTTATCATAATCTGACTAGCAGTTTTTGAGTTATACTTAATAGTGCATAATGTTATGTTATGTTATTATATTATTATGTATACATAGCAAATTCATTTTGTACCTATTTGTTACAATAACAAAATATGGCAACTCGTATCTAAGGTTGAATCCCGACATAAAACAATTTTAATGCCATGTATGGCTGAGAAGATAACCGAGGCGGTTAATTAAGTAAATACACCCAACCAATTAATTCAGGGTCCATTGGTCATAATGTTTGTTTGTCTGTAACTTTGAATAATCCGTGAAAGGAGTAAGTGTTGCCATAAACCCTCACGGCTGAATGGAATGCTTATTATTCATTTTCCAATACTGAATAAGTATGTATATTTATATTGCCAGTATCAGATTTTACACAGCAACATAAACATTTAAATGAGCAAGTTTACATATTAAATATGTTGGTTGATTTAATAAAACTTGTTACGCACTTTTACCTTAAATAATGAGTGAACATTTTAAACCTTAAAAAAATTTAATAGGAGGGTTAATTTTTGTATAGACCACTTATAACTTAGCTTGCGTTCAAAAGTTGAACGCAGAATTGTTGAATAAACAAAGTACCTGTGGCAATTTTTACACAATATATAAGTATTTTACGTCAACTAATAAAGCCTTAAGTTTTAATTGACCACCTCGTTGGTTGAGGCTTTAGCGTACACGTCTTTACCTTCGGTACCTGACGGGGTCAAACATTTATAAACTGAAATTAATTTTATTTATTTGCTCAATATATTTGTTAAAAAGTTCTTACAAAGATATTTAAACATACCAACATACCTTTTTGCGTTGTTCATATAACAATAACATTTAGACATTTCCAGTTCTGAGTCTATGTGTTTTTATTCCATTTATTTTGGTATCTATTTATGTATTTCTATGTATTAGTTTAGTTAACTAATATAACATGTGTTATAGAACATAAACATGTAATATAAGCAAATTAAATGCTTGTGTTATGGTTTCGGAGTCAGATTCATTTTGAGTCATTTGTCCAGGTATATTTATTTATTTATTTAACGGCGAAGTTGTAGATACTTGACAACTGTTTTTGTCTGTTTTGTTTTCAGGTTTTGATTCCCTTGCAAGTTTTGTGAATTTTGCGGGATAAAATTCTGTAAGAATCTTTTGATTGCGTTAGCTTGATTTTTTTACAGCGTCAAGAGCTTCAAGAAAGAGTGAATATTTGATATCAATTTCGATTGATACCTCTCTACGTTCCTGATACAAGGGGTCTTAACAGGCGAACGGACAATAAACATCCCATAAGGGTTCCGTTTTCTCCTAACAAGGTACGGAATCCTAAAAACGAAAATTCCACAAATGAAATAAATCTACTCTACTTCGTTCGCAACCCTCTTCTACGCACACATTTAAAGAACTCGTCAACCGCACCGGTCAACCGCACTTATTAATTATCTAAGTACGTGTTAAATCTCGTAATAACCTGCGGTTTTCACCCTTCCACCACTCTATCCCATTTGTAAAGTATCTATTTTATTTTCAATTCAACTTAACCAGCTGGAGTTATGACAGTATAGAGAGAAATTATAGACGCATTATTTCGTGATTAATAAATAATAATACCTACATTTTTAACTCAGAAAGGAAAAAGTGGGGTTTGTGTGTGAGTTGTGTGTGTCTGTGGCATCATATCTTTTGAACGGATGGATTCACCACGATTCGTATTTTTGTTTACAAGACTACATGATCGAGGTGTTTCTTAGATGCAATATAAGTCGGTTTTGCCGGAGGTTCTTAATTTTTTTAATTTTAGTGTTATCAGGTTGTGTGTTGAAATGCTTGAAATCAGACAAGTTTGGCGGCATTTTGCACAATTTTTTTTTAGTTTAAGTGCACAAGGAAAACTGAATTTTTAATGAAATCGTATGCATGTTTTAATAAACACTATCTGAGGAAGACAGGTGGAGTTGCGAGTAGATACTCTCTGCTTACATCGCAAGGGATTTAGCGGAAATATATGTATGCACACGGTTACACCCGTTTGCTAGAACTTCATTTGCCATAACTTCATAATATGTCAAACTCATTTTTTACTATATTAGTCACGTGCTAGAAACTATGTTTCCCATAAAGTCAATTTCAATAATATCGTTTGCTAGTATGATTGTAAGCCGTATTATCACAAGCCATAACATCATTTACCATCAAAATAACTTCTAGAAAAAGAACATGAATACGTTTTATACCAAATGATCAATTATTGTTATATGGTTTCGGTATGGTTTGTTTTGGTTAGGTTAAGTTAGAACTTGAAAGACAACGCACGAGCCGAGCGAGCGAAGCGAGCGTGCCGCGGCAGCGGCCGGCGAAGTGCCAGAAAGCTTATCGCTTTTTAGAACAAATGCGTTAGGTTAAATTTTAACAGAAGCGACTTTAATCGTATAAAAAGGTACTAGATAAATAGGTGTTAGAAATAAAGATAACTGTAATATGTAATCACATTGTCATATATTTATCAAAAATACACAATCGTACTGTGAGATATTTATTACAATTTACAGTTTACTTCATGCAGATACAAATTTTTGTGAGGCATTTAAATGTTCTGTTGAATAATATTATTTCAAGTAATAAAATGGATAACAATACGTATGGATAACAATATGGAAACAAATTTTAGGGCAAAGAAGAGTATGTCACAGGTATATTATGGTTAACAAAATATTCGGGCAAATAAAAATTCGGGCAAATGAAATTCTGGCATTTGAATATATGGCATATATTCTTCGGGAAAACCATAGACAACCATATGCACAATGTTTTTGTCCACATTTCTTTCAAATTTTTTGTATTTTGCTATGAAGAATAACAGTTTCGTTATTTATTCTTAATAACAGTGTCCAATGAAAAACATGTCTTAGTAGGAGTTTTTTTATGTTTAAATTAAATACCATCAAATGACGGGACAGTCCTGCGAAATATTAGATTAATGGTCACACTAGTCATAACATTCCCCGTGTTTATCGATTAAGGTTATAACTATTATTAAGTGAGGAGTTATTTAAAGAAATGAAACGATTGGGATGCTATTATCGATTCAATCGATTTATCGATCGATTTTTGACTGTCCCGTGTATCAAATTACCCGCTATTATTTAGAATTAGAATCGATAGAACCGAAACCCAAATTATATCACTTATGTGTTTAAAAGAGGTTGGGATAAAGTAATATTACCGTGACTGCTTACATTTTTTGTTTGATTGTGTTTATGCGTGTTGAATTAGCCTTGTTGGAACTACTGCTACTAAAGTTAAAATACTTAAGTGTATAAAATTAATAGTAGGTAAGTAGTTAGTTTTTTAATAGCTAATAATAAAATGTAAATATTATAAATATTTTTCACTGCTGTCTCTTTTTCTCTAACATAGGAAGGCAAATAAGCAAACAGATCATCTGATTGTATGAAAGACACATCAAATGTAGATTTCAAACATGTAAATAGTGCGTTGCTAACTACAATCTGAAACTTTTAGTCTACTGCAAACTTAAATGTCACCACTTGCCGTGTAAGAGAAAATGATTAAATTAATTACTAGTTATGCAGTTTAATAAATTTCAAAGAAACTGCAAAAAATAACTTTAATATTTCTTCACGCCATTATCCCCAAAGACCTGGGTAGATAACCAAGATACCCATGATAAGCCGAAGATACTCAGTCCCACGATGTGATAGATGGCAAACTTAGCGCCAGCCGGGTAACTTTATTTTTATTAGAAAACTAAAAGAACTTTACCCTTGCCGAGAAAAGAACCCAACGAGACTTTATCCTCGGACTACTAGACTGCAGGGGCTATTTAATTTTGTAATTTAAGTAGACAACACGTACACAATATTGCAATTTTGCCACCGTGCTCTAGCGGTTCAGTTACTGGACTAGACTGCATGAAGTCCCGGGTTCGAATCCCGGGTCAAGCGACAAAAAAAAATTGGGTTTTCCCTAATAAAAAAAACATTGCTCGGGATCGGATACGTGCTCGGTTGGCGATAGGCTTGCCATCTATCACATTGTGGCACTTAGAGTCTTCGGCTAGTCGTGGGTACCCTGGTTGTGCCTCTGCCTACCACTTCGTGGATATGGGCGTGAAGATACCTAAGTATAATATAGTAATGGGAATTATTTGTCCCACTGATTTTTTATCAAATTCTTTAACGCGTCAGGCTATGGAATGATTTCTCTGTTGATATTAGGAAATCTTCCTCTAAATTATCATTTATACGTCAGCTAATAAATTATTTGACTGTCATTTTTTTTGCACTAACTGTGTTTTTACCATCTTAACTGTGTTTTTCAACTTAGTTACTCTTTATTTTAAATGAGTGAAATTTACCTTTTCGTGGTATATTAGTATATTCGTTATGGTATATGGTATACGTTAATTATAGATACAGTAATATGAGTGTTGTATTATATTTATTGTATCATATATATGCGTTCTATTCTTTTGCATTATTTTTTTATTTTTTGTGTACTTTCACGTTGCTGTAACGTATAGTTTTGTTTATGTAAAACTTGCACCCTGTATTATAGTTTTTAATCATTGAGTACAACTGATACAGAATGGCATTATGGGGTTAATTATTTGGTTAATCATATATTTGTATTGTATTAGTTATTATATAATATTATGTTATTATATGTACTTTATATATTTTTTATAGATTACTCGAGAACTACTTGTCGGTTATTAATCAAATATAAATGGCACCAACCAGAAAGCAATAGCAAAGACAGAATAATCTTTTAAAATTAGTTCATTTCGAAAACATTTGAGATCACACATGTAAAAAAAGTTGAATTGAAAACTTTTTCTCCGTTTTTGTTTATTTATGATAGCATTATTCACCTAAGGGAAAGCGAAGGACAAGAAGATTAGAGCATATTTAGCTAGAATGTGTCTTTGTAGAACTTGTAGAGCTATTTTTAACAAAAGGAAAGTTTAATCATTATGATCTGAAAACAATATCCTAGATCGATTTCATTCCTTGGTCATTTAAAATTTAAAGCAGAAACTACTATGTTTATTACACACGACATATCCTCTAATAACTGATACCAAATGCCGTGAGTGTTGAAACTGAAAATCATATGAGTCGATAATACATCAGGAAAAATGGCGGTTTATTCAATTATTATAACTGGGTGAATATTGAAAAAATTAAGCAAATGACATTAAAATTCGAAGCTACTAGACAAACAACAGGCTTTCCTGAACAATTATTTGCCATAAATTTTAATATAACAAGGTATAGCAAAAAATATTACAAGTTCAAAGATAATGGAACAGACATAATAACCATCAGGTTTTATTACAGACGAATAACAAAATGACCAACGGGTAAAACATAAACGATTGGCCATAAAGTGGAGAGAAGGTAGGCCCTTACTGACAATGTAAGCAAAAATTAATTACGTGTATTCTTTATTTAGTACTATTAGCCCGCGTACGTCATTCCAACCGTTCAAATTGTATAAGAAAAAAATGTGTTTCCTAGTTTCTTCTTTCTTCTCAGGACAAGTAATTTAAAAACAAAGTTTGCTATAAATCGGTTCAGTCGTTCTCGAGTTTTAGCGAGACTAACGAACAGTAGTCTAAGATTAATGTAGGTATAGGTATGCTTTTCACAAATGACATCAAAAAAAAGTGATGGAATGTTTATGACATGTCAATTTAATGAAAATATAACTACTTGTACGGTTTTTAGTTGACATAAACGGTAAAGATTTAAGGTCTGTAGAAATGTCAACTAATCTGGCGACACTAAAGTGTGATATATCTATATAATTGGAAAAAGAAAGCGAAAATTTGAAATGATTCTAGTTAATACAAAGCAGCATTATTGCCACGGTCTACCGTATAGTATTAAAGTATCTTCCAAAAAGTCCATATCCCCGAAGCGGTAGGCCGAGGCACAACTAGCCGAAGACACTGATTGCCACAATGTGATAGGTGGCAAGCCTATCACATTACATATAGGAGAATAGTATTATCTATCCTTAAGTTTGAACATTAGGTATTATTACTAAAAACTCGGAACATAACACACCTATAGATAGTGTGCAAATTGAAGTTCTGAGATTTAATGGCTTCTTTGGTCCCAAACTCACTAATTAGTCGATATTTAGTTGGATTAGGCTAATGAGATTTGCCTAATCGTATAAGTTAAACGATCTTACTGGCTACTTGCGATATTCATAGCCGAAAATATATTTATAATGATATTCACTTCTTCACGCCAAGTCCTTTACGGGATATGCGGAGAACATAGAGTGCTAAATGTTACGATTCCTAAAAATCTATCCAGGTTCCTTCAGACTTTTAACGATTTTCATAGAAACACGACGATTTCAGAGACTCTTGACATGTGTTGAATTTAGTGCCCCAACTGTTTCGTCGTGCAGACGACTGGAGCGATTTTGATGAATTTTTTTAAGTGTGTTCAAGGGGATTCAAGAATGGTTTATATTCACAGTTTGGTCTCCAGGAAAATGTTTTTTCAAATATTTTTTTAACAATAAGTAGTTATTGATTTTGGAATGTTTCACATTGGATCCGACAGACTGCGCTACTATCGAAGCATTAATATCAAGCGATACGAAGTTTGCTGGGTCAGCTAGTTTATATTATACTAGCAGGTTCAAGTAGCTTTGCCTGCGTAACTTGGCTTTTACTGAACCAATTTTGATGAAACAAAGCCTATGTCACTCAGGAATAATGTAGCATTCTAACGCTGAAAGAATTCTTGAAATCGGTCCAGTAGTTTCGGAGCCTATTCATTTCAAACACACAAAAAATCAAACATTTCCTCTTTATAATATTAGTATAGAAAAATGAATCCCCATTTCGCGTGGTTATCGCATCATGCCTGAACAGCTGGACCAATTTCGATAAAAAAAAATGTGTTAGCTATTTTCAAGATAGGGATCACATGAAGAGAAATACTGGGTAAATTACATGGATAAGATGAAAAACAATGCTTTAATCCGTACTAACTGTAAGTAGCAAATAATGTGAAGTTCACCGGGTCAGCTAGTATATATGCATATATTGTTGATGAAGTGATGATGTCCACCTTTTGTACATTAAGAAATCTCGATAAATGTACTTACTTAGTAAGAGTGTGTGGATTAGAAGATTAATTAATAACGAAATTGGAAATTGAAAATAAAAAAAAAAGTATCTTCACGCCCATATCACCGAAGAGATAGGCAGAGGCACAATCAGGGCACCCACGACTAGCCGAAGACACTAAGCCCCCCAATGTGACAGGTGGCAAGCCTATCACCAACCGGGTATATCCAATCCCAAGCAACATTTTTATATTAGAAAATTGGAAAAACCAAATTTTCTTTTTCTTCTCTGACCCGGGAATCGAGCCCGGGACCTCATGCAGTCTAGTCCAATACCTGGACATTGAAAATAGGGCGAATGTAAGTATTTCAAGCGAGTAAAGTTTGATGCAATTACTAGTTAATAAGATTAAACCTTCATTTAAAGTCTTAGCGTTAAGACAATTTAAACCTCATAACCATAAATCTTATAAGAAACCAAAATGTTGGAATCCAACAAATGTGGAAAAAACGGCGAAACACAGAAAGTCGAAAATGATACAAAACAAGGCGAATTAAAAATAAATTACTGGCATTCGTAGCGTTTACAATAAACACATAATTGTACGGTTCGTATACCAATGGCATATACGATTGGGCGAAATGACCGACTGCAATTTGGAGAATAAATCGCAGCTTGTCGTTCGCATGTGCTGTGATAATACTATAAATACTACTAAGTTGTTGAATGCAGTAGCTCGGATTGGTAACATCGCTTAATTTATTCGTGCCGCCTTAGCGTCAGTGATCGCAATTGTAGTGTTCCATGCCTGTGAATAAGGTTTTTTATGATAATGGAAGGCAAACAAGCAGACGGATTTCCTGATAGTAAGAAATTCATACCGCCTAGAGACAAAGATGGTAATGATGATGGTAATTGCTAACCTGAGGCCGGGATGTTTAGCCTCGAGCAAAAATAAGTTTACCTGCTACCTTACCCTCCAAACCGGAACACATCAACGACAAGCCTTGGACGTTATGGCGGCGGCGGTAGTAGGATGTCTTTACGAGCTGCCTGGCAGGAAGGCAGATGGTCTATTCTGCAAAGGAGCCCGGTCCAACACGGATAGATGATAGATGTGAACTTTAAAGATCTCGGCCATAGCACATTAACTCACCGGTAACATCTATTGTATAAAGACTATGGTGATCTCATGAAAATAACTGTCTAGTTCGCCATCTCCTAAAATAATTTTAGTGTAGTAAAACTGGAAAAAGCCGACTTCGATATTACTATTGTGTTATCAAGTTCTCAAAAATGTTGTATTTTCCATCATCAGAAACATACTTGGAATACATTCTAGACAATAATTATTAATTGAAAAAATTTGAGTGAAAATATAACCTCCTTTTTTTCGAGTTTAGTTAAAAACGGAGCTTGTTTATGTTATGGACAGTGGACACGGCCGTCTGTTGCAGGTCAAAATTAAAACAAAATCTGGAATCCTCAGTTTCCATGATGATTCCTAGATTTATTAGTTATCCAGTGATATATTTGAATTTTGGATGGAGATGATAACTATGTAGCCAAATGGTTAGCGTAAATGCGTCACTTCACAACCGAGCGCAATATAATATCTAAGATACTTATACAAAAAAACATATGGACACAGTCCGTTAAAAATATTGGCCAAAACGTCAACTATCATATTTACCAAAATGTCAGTATAGATAAAAGAAAGGTTGCTATCATAATATAAATTAATATTCGGCCTCGAATGTTGAGAATCAAACTTTGTATGTTTTACGTAAATAGATGTTTAATTAACAATCGATGACACAATCACATTTTTGGTAACTTTCCTTTAAAACTTTAGCTTTAAACGAAAACATAAAAATACAGTAAATTTTTTTTACAAATGACAAAGCATGTTTGACTCAACCAATTTTGAAGAACTTTACCACTTTTAAAATAGGCTTTAGATCAAACATTTAAGTGACTATTTATCTCGATATCTTTGCAGGTTTTTAGAGAGAATAACACGAAATTGTCTCTTCTTTCATTGAATTAAAATAAATTTAAGTTGCTAACATAAATTAAAATTAAATTCATTCATAACATAAATTAAATTAATAACTTTTATCAAACTTAGGGTAGGCAGAGCCATAACCAGGGTACGCACGACTAGCCAAAGATACTAAGTCCCACAATGTTATAGGTGGCAAAGCTATCGCCAATCGGGAACATGTCCAACCCTGGGGCAAAGTTATTTGTATAAGAAAATTGAAAATACAAATTTTCTATTTTATTGTTGCCCAACCCGGGGATTGAACCCGTGACCTTGAGAAGTCAAGTCCGACGTCGGAACACTAGACCACAGAGGCGAAACTAACATATACCTACTTAAAAAAATAAATTTGTACAAAAAAAAGTTTTTTAAAGGGATTATTGTTACGTATTGTATAACTATCACAAAACACAACACGATGATTTTTTAACCTTTTATTGGTTTATATGTTTACTTTCACGCAAAAACGACACAAAGGATTTTGCTATTTTTTACAGTAGTTGCTTATAATCCGGGCCAATGTTTAGGTTAACTCTTACTCCGGAACAAATTTTCCTTTCTCACTACTAACCACGAAAAGTCAGTTCAAAGTATGTACGAATTCGTAGGTAACAGCTGCATTAAAATATTGTTTAATTAATTTTATTTATTTTCTCTCTTATAGTCCAGTAAATTTATGTTTAATAATACATCGTCTACAGAGACGAGGCGTGCAAAATAAAAAAATCAAATCAATTTACATATTTTAGGTTTAGTAGGATGTAAATTGATATTGTAGAAGAAGAAAATTATTACAAACATACGTCAATTGCTATAATCTGTCTATTATCAAACACACAATAATTTCAAGCTACCTCTACAATAGTAAAAGATACGAAAGTACAAAGCCGTGTTCATATTAGAGACAAGCTATAATCGCCGATACAAGTCACGTGCAAACTGCAATCAATAACTGTAATACACAATCGCCGGCAAAATGTGGACGGTCAATAACTTGAGTCAACAGAATGGAACAGACAGTATTGTCAGACGCAAAAATATTTATTTACCCACATAATACCCCAATCCATCATTTTTTGACTTTAATAAATCTGAACAATAGCTATTTATACTAAAAACAACTACTAATATTGATTGTGTTAAATTTATTTTACTTGTTGATTATTTAAGTTAAGAATTATAGTCAGAATTAGAAGACCTGAGAATTTCCCCTAAATCAGGGGAATCTCGTTGTAATCGCAACACTGACAGACTTATGTGATCGCCATAAACTCTTTCATTTAGCTCGGACGAGCCTTATGAACAATAAAACGTTGAGGGCTGGAGATTTGGACTGTAATAAAATATTTGCCCTAGCACTTGCTAATCCATGTCCCTTACTTACGAGCGCAATTTCAAAAGTTATGGACTTAAGAATAAACGTTTACGTCTTTATTCATATACCAGTTTCATTGATACATTTTCAAGCGAATCAATTAAATTAGAAAACGAATATCGATAAGGAACTTGTCACAAACTTATAAAATTATTAAGAGCAAAGGCGAAGGCACTACTTTAGTGATGTATCTCTTTTTTTTGGTAATATACCATCGTCTGACAAAATTTTGTTATGATTAGTTTGGTCTTTCGCCTATTAAATTTATTTATATTTCGATTTTTGTCGTATTTCGGTATTAAATCAGAAAATAACCACATGTTTTGCATATTTACAAATATGTCAAGTAAGCTGAATGTAATTTCAAAATAACGTCTTACTGGTAAATGATTTCAAAAGTATCTCATAAAAAAAACAATAAATAATCAGTCAGGTTTGTTTGAGATTATCTTTGAAAAGGTCGATGGCAATAATGCAAAGTAACACATATTAATCTACAAATAAATTAAACAAACACCCAGAAAAACGAAACTAAAATTCCTATACTATTGCAACAAATATGACACTCGGTAATCGAAATCAAAGCGTTGTCAATATTTAATAATGGTAGGTATATTATATCTATTATCTTTACAACCAATGATGTGGTCATAGTTAGTTTTGAAAAAGTACAGAAAAAAAAGAAATACGAGGACGTCATTTAACATGTAGCTATTAATGAACCTTGCAAACCATATTACGCAATCTTTTCGCAGTGCCATCCAATAGGATTGGTATTTAGCAGCCCGGCTTCACTAGCGAAATAAAAGTTCTCCCTCATGTGTGAAAGAGGGTCAGACTTAATTACTCGTAAATTGACCGGGATACAATTTTATCCGGGATAAATATATGTGTGAGGATTAGTGTCATATCCGTTATTATTTGTGTTTACGTTGATGGACGTATTTGATGTCGAAGTAATGTATGTTGAAATAATGCAAGTATAGTTTTTCTCAAGTTTGTTTGGGGCTTCTGGGTTGAATAGACTATTTTACTTTCTGGCTTGTAAAATATTAACGTAGGTCAAATTGAACATTCAGCCAACAAGACCTACCACTGGTGCACTCTACCACCAGTGGTAGGTCTTGTTGGCTATGCAGAACTTGCCCGTGTACAGATCCACTGCCTCACCTATACCTGCTAACGGTCCGGAGTCTAGTAGGCAGTCGGTAGATTTAAGCAATAGGCTTAACATCGTGATCATAGAGGACGACGTACCTATAACATCTTTAGTGTCTATAAGACAAAATTGTCTCTTATCTTCAGTAAAAAGTATGCTTATTTGCTATCTCATAGAATAAAAAATTAATTCCGTGCGAATTACACAAATTTCTCTATCTCCAAAGCAAGCAATATTAAGAATGTTAACGAGAGCAGTACACAGTAGTTTCTAATTCCAAAAATCGACTTAAATTTAAAAATAAGTCAGACAGATCAAAAATTCGTATACTTAATCAAATGTAACACAAAATAAAACTTGTCTGGTTTTTATCAAATGCTTATGAAAAAACCACCTATAAACATGCATAACACCAAAAGATCATAAAAAATAATTATTAAATTATTAAAGTTATCAAGGCATTTTGTCGACTTCAAAACCTCCTTTAAAAACAGGTAAAAATACACATACCCACAAATAAAGAAAGTTTACTGTTTTAAAATGTATTGCAGTGAATAAAATCAGCCTTTTGTAAGATCTTTTAAAGCTTAAGATTTTTTATCTGTTTAAAGTTATTAAAAGGGACAAATTACTTTTAAATTAATTAGCAATTCGATTATGGGTTTGAAAAGCTGCCTATAGAAGAGAGAACCGTCAAGAAACCTCACTGTTGCTCTTTTCATTCATTCATTTATTCATTCTCAATTAATAATATTTTAATAAACAGACAGTTAAAACACAAATATTTTAACAAATTGTTTTCAACATTGACACCAGTCTTTGGTGCTCAAATTTGCGTATTTGCCGATGTTATGAATATGAAACTATGTTTGTTTGTCCTTCTTTCGTGTCGAGATGCGACAATTGGTGGTATCAATTTTGTGTGCAAATCATAAGAAGTTTGAAGAGTGATACATGCTAGGTAGGTTTTAGAGACCAATTTTGGAAGATGTACCATCAGTTTTATACCTAAAGCTACAGAATAAATAACTTTTGACTTTTGCAAACGATTTCTTGCGGAAAAGCTAAATAACTAAATATTTAATCTCCTCCCTCTTTCTCTCCCTCGTTCCCTCTCTTTCTCTCTCTCTCTCTCTCCGCCTACTCCGCAAGAGACTTTGCGAGAAAATATATTTTGTTATTTTAAAGATCTTTGTTGATGTCACTTTCACTAACTTGTTTAATCGATTTTATCACGTCTCTCTTTTGAAATAGTCTTACACCAGCAAGAGTCTTCCGAAATGTATTTATAAATCTACGTACATCTGTAATTAAAGCAACGGTTTCTATTAAAACAGCATTAATGCGCTCATTACAAAAAATTAAACTCAAATAATTGTGCCAACTAAAAATGCAGAACTCAATATGATACTTTCGTCTCATATCGGCTTTTAGTTTGTTGAAAATAAGTCACCCGTAAAATCTCAATGGATCGGATGCCATTGTTACATAATAACTGGCAGAGATACAAAAATATCGAGCCATATTTTTATTAATATTACACAAAAAGAAGATTATCCCTTGTGATTTCATTTTGCAGCTGCTTCTGTTCAAACGAAATATTTAACCACAACTAAAAAGGAAATCATACTTTTCACAAAATTTATAATTAACTAAGTGATCCACCGAACATTTTTCATACAAATATAAAATTTCTGACAAATTTTATAAAAAGTTGTCAGGAAACCCTTTTTTGGACAAGAAAAAGGAATATTTAAATAGATACCAGAATAAATTTAATACACACCCAGATCCATAAATGCACACATCTAAATGTTTATAACACAAATGTCCCGACGGGAATCGAACCCGAGCTTCATGGTTGCATGAATTGCAGTGTATTTAGGCGTATAGGTACACTAACCAGCATAGTAATAAATGTGAAATTTAATTCATGGCCTTTTCTCATACCCACTAAAAAAACACAAAAATAAAAAAAGGAATTTAACCCGAAGCATTTTTGACACAAACACCATGATACGAGATTTTTAGGGAGGTTTAAAGAACAGAAGAAAATATTGTGAGCTAAACCACAAAAAATAACTCAAGTCCTACAAATAGTGCAACTGCCTTTTTTAAATTAAAAGTGAGAAACTGTATACACTTTCATCACCGTCATAGCGTTTATCCGGGTTTTGTTCCTCACGTTTAAGCAAAGGAACTGAAATTCAAATATCCTACTTTTACTTTTTCACTTTGCATGTTAAATAAGCACTCGATACTCTGACCGCTTCGCAAGGGACTTGGCGTGAAGATGTATATTGTTTATTTTACTATAATCATATTTATAATACACTAGTCAACCCAGCAAACTTCGTATCGCTTGACATTAATAGCTACAACATAATATTTAATGCTCCGACAGTAATGCAGTGTGCCGGATCCAATGTAAAACATTCCAAAATCTACAAGTATTTGTAAAAAAATTTAAAAAAAAAACATAATCCAATGAACCAAATTGTAAATCTAAACCATTTTCGAATCCCCTCGAACACACACAACAAATTTCATCGAAATTGCTCCATTCGTCTAGGAGGAGTTCAGTGACAAACACACGAACATAAGAAATATATTATCACGTATTTGCATTCGATATCAATTTTTAATATCAGTTTTCCAAACTCATAATAGTAGTTAAAACCTAAATGTTACAGATTTTAAAATAAACCTACAATTTGGTCTCGTTTAAAGGCTTCAAAGTCAAACATTTGAATATGTAAATACTTGCAGGTGATATTACAAGCTCGAGACCAGCTGATGAATCGATTGTATTTACAATTTCAATTAAAAAGGTTTATTTATTTTATATATTGGAATTTGAATTAAAGAAATGTTTCGCACTATAAGATTTTTATTTATTACCAACTAGCAAATGCCTGTGGCTTTGCATAATATTATTTTTTAAATGTTTACTAATTTTTATGAAAGGTTAGTTCTTAAGTCTGATCCTGTATAAACTAAACTTAAATTATTTTTATGTGTAATACAAATATGAACCAGCAAATAGTCAAGAATTACGAATTACGTTTTAAGTAGATACGACTCTTACGTCCAATTTTAATTATCTATTTAAGACAAGAGATAGGGCTGTTTTAGATCAGTTCCTAGGCAACTACCATCATTTTACATTAGTTAAGAAAAATATCTTAGCAATCAATCTCTTGTTGGCTAATCTCTAACACTTCACTTAATCTAAATTAATTAAATAAATTTCTTAAAAAAAGTTATCATTTTCTATGTATACGGCCGCATTTGTTTGCTAAAAAACCATAAAAAAAACATACTAAACAAAATAAATAATCAAGACTCCTTCATCATTTGTTTTGTTTCAAAAAAGCACTTGTTTACTGCGCGAAGGTGAGAAACATCGAATTAACATTAATAAAATCATTAAATTAAAACAATTATAAGAAAAAACGTTGAGCTCTGGCGACATTTAAATAAGCCGGTATTGTTAATTAAAAGAAATTCCGACGTTATGCTTTTACTTGGACAAAAAACAAAATGAACGTGCCATGGTGGAGCAAAGGTGTAAGTGACGTCGTAAGTGGATGGCAGAGCAACATTTTTATTGCAAGACTAGCCTATGCCCGCAACTTTGTCAGGTATTAAACTATTAAATTTTATTTTTAGTTGAAAATATTCTGCTCTTAATTGAACGATTCTTATAAAACTACGCTTAGATTTTTGTTAAATAATCAATTGTGTTGTTGTTGTTGTTGTTCAAATGTTATAAAAATTGGAAAAGTAATTAACCAATACAGGCATGAATAGACAACACGTACAGCAGTTTGAACGTCATAATTAATTTAAAATTTAAAATAAGATTAAGCTTTTTTGGAATGAAAGTATGTCCAAAAAACTTTTATTTATATGATAGATCAGAGAACAAACACACAGGTATAGCCTATAGGCCTATAGACACCAAAGACGTTACAGGTGCGTCGCTCTCGTGAGGCGTGTTAGCCTATGGTGCAAGTCTTACCAGATTACCTATTCCTACCGCAATGTTGACTCCATCATGTTCCGGCCCGAAGAGCAGAGTAACCGGTAGACTTGCACAATAGGCAAGATAATAGTGACGCACCTGTATCCTCTACGGTGTATCAAGGCCACGGTAATTTCTTATTACCAGGAGAGCCTTGTTCTTATTCGTTAACCTCTGACAAAAAATATATATATATATTCAAAAAAAATATTGAACAGACACAGTTTTTTTCAAAATAATGTTGTATATAGACTCCTGGCAAATAAAACGATAGGAATTTAACATTTTACTGCCAGTTAGCATGAAAACAGTGCCATGATGATAAATGCAATGAGAAACAAGAAATGTTTATCTTTGTTCACAAGAAAAAAGTTAACTCTAGACCTAGTGCCATATTAGAGAAACTAATTATTGAGAATGTAACAACTAACAATGTATTTAAAGTGCACTAGATCTAGTTTCAGAGCGAAGCTATGATTACTTTATTACACACGACTGTTTGTTTTTATCTAATTGGTTATATATTTTAGGGTATTGCTTGGTTTTTTTATCAAAATGTTTTTACACATATACTCGTCTAAAGTAAGCAAATTTTTTTCTTATTTTATTTGAGCTTATACTATCCAAGGAATTAAGATACTGGGTTTATCAATTTTGGAAAACTGGTTATAATTGCTGGTAAAATGCTGGAAATTGACACATAGTTTGTTTCGAAAGTATTTCAAATTTAGGATTAGAGTTAAGTTTTTGTTAATGTTCTAAGAAAGAAAAAATGAATTTCTATGTTGTCTGTGTTTGGAACTGAATAAAAATTTGGACAACTGCTCGTCTTCTTAACAAAAGTTTTTTATCAAATATCTCTCACAATGTTACGGAGAAAATAAAATAATGTGCAATAATTAAAATTTTTGAGGAAAAAAAATCAATGTAAATAATAGTCTTCATTTTATTTTAATGCTTCCACAAAACGTTACATTAACTTTGATTGGAATAAAACTATATTTTAATTGCTAAAACTTACCATGGTTTGTAGATATTGTAACATGATATATGTTGACTCACGTATAAATTAACATTAATTACCATATACCTAATTAAGTTGTAGAACATGCTTATTAAGATAAGTAGTACCAGTAGTTTTTCTTCAAATGAATTTTAAAAATTTTTTCTTCGCTCTATCTTTTAATGGAATTTAGATTTTGTATAAATGGTGTGAGAAATTTATCAAAAACTGTGAATTTTTTTTATTTTATTTAAAACTAGCTTTTACCCGCGGCTTTGCTTGCGTTTAAGTCATTAAAAAGTATCCTATGTTACTTTCGATACCTTTAAGAATGTGTACAAAGTTCCATGATGTATTGTTATGTAGTTTTCGGATTTAGGATATAAATGGTCTAGGTAAAAAAAACTATTTTGATTCTACAAGCGGTTTTTTACCCCCTTTTTTTATTTTCAATTTGTCAAACACTAATTATGTTTCGTTTTACTTTGTGAGTTGAATAGAAAGTGTGCAATAAAAATGCAAGTAGTTTTTTTGATTGACAGATTTAATTAAAAAACCATGATTATGTATGTGACTTTATTACAAATCGGTGTTATAAATTTGCGACCGAAAAATATTGTACCTTAACTGAGATGTACGAAATGCTTTGTTATTATATTTGAGTGTATAAAAAATCCGCATTCGAATATAAAGTGTGATGTAAAATTGTTTTGGGAAACATAGACA
>NJDC01000698.1:170844-206919 GCA_002245475.1 Calephelis virginiensis | reverse complement strand
CGTAGGTATAGCTCGCGCGTCGTCCTTTTATATGAAGTTAGAATACTGTATAGATAATGTTACCGTGACCAGGGCACCCACGACTAGTCGAAGACACTAAGTCCCTCAATGTGATAGGTGGCAAGCCTATCGCCAACCGGGCACATATCCAATCCCGAGCAACGTTTTTTTTATTAAAAAATTGGAAAAACCCAATTTCCTTTTTGTTGCCTGACCCGGGATTCGAGCTCGGGACCTCATACAGTCAAGTCCAACAACTGAACCGCTAGACCACAGAGCTTATTGCTTGACGAATCGAAACAATAATTAGACTTGACCAATTATATCCTAAATTGTTTAGTATTATGCTATACTTATATAATTCTACTTAGCAAGTTTAGCCTAATAATTAGGGTTTTCAAGTGCTATATAATATATTTTTACACGTATTTTTCTTCATTAACCCCAGCACGACGATTCGTGCGTTTTTTTGACACGATTTTGCCGGATAGTGAGGAGGTGGGATGCATAAATTTGAAGAAAATCCAAAAAGTAGTTTTTGAGTTTATCTAATATTACGTTTTCTTTGTTTACCGATATAACATAGTAATGAAATTTGAATCAGTTTTATAATACAAGTAGAAAAAAACATAAAACGGAAAAAAAACTTTAAGTGCATAAAAATTGTGTATTTTTTTCAAAAACCCTGAGATTCCCTCATTGAGAGCAGACCAGAAGTATGCTCGTTTAATTAAACAAAGAAATTTTAAAACTTGAGAAATGGCAAAGGAATTGTATAAGTTACATGTATAAGTTATAGGAGTCGAACACAAACTCCTAATTTTCGAGTTTTCGAAACGAGTCGAGAATCTCAATTCAAAATGTATAATAGTAAATCATAGCCGTTATTATTTATCATTTTCTGCAATAAAACGAGGAAATCACACGAGACTTTGCCCAGTGTTACGATCGTAACACTTAGTTGTTCCACATCAGTTGGGCGTTTAATTGTTATTGTTGGCACCATACGTCTGTTACCATTTCCCTGTACGGTATATGAGTAATTTGTTTCATTGCTCACAATTGCAAGTACTCATTAAGTTGTAAATGCAGCTGTACATTGTAAAAAGCAAATGCTAACAATGTTTCTTTTATTTTAACTTTATATTTAAAATGATCGATGAGTTTGAATATATTAAATTTACATATACAAGTCACAAATATAATTTCCCTTTGTTTTGTGTGATGAATAAGATAAGTATTGTAATTAATGCTTTTATTTCCATTATCTACGCTATTACGCATTCTTAACAATTATGGTCAATGTTAATTTTAATCTTTTACTTTATTTAATGTTAATTAATTCAATGGTCGCCGTGGTCTAACGGTTCGGTGATGGACGTCATCAGGTTCCGTATTCGATCGGTTTCGAAATTCGAACTATCCGTTGTTTTTTTTTACATTGAAATTTGCATTCAAAGAATTGTGGTCTAATACGAGTATCAATGATGTAAACAATAAAATATATCTATCAATGTTTTAATTAGGTTTTGGAAGTGTAAATACTTTTACTGTTTAAGAAAATGTGCAGTGATACATTAAACTTAAAAACCTTTTTTTTGCGTCTCTATCAAATATATTTATGATCACTTTACTTTACCTTACGAAAACTAGACCATCAAAATCCGATTTTAATTGGAATTAGAAAAAAAATGAATAACAAGCATAAACAAAAACATAGACGAATTGAGAACCTTTTTGGAGTCGATCACAAAATGCTTTATTTAAATGAAGCTACTGATGAATGATGTGAGAAAAATATAATCAACTGCCCATTAGAAATTGAATAACAAGCATACAAAAACACAAAAACATAGACGAATTGAGAACCTTTTTGGAGTCGATTACAAAATGCTTTGTTTAAATGAAGTACATATCTTCACGCCAAGTCCCTTAGGGGGTAGGCAGAGAGTATCGAGTGCCAGACCTCACGATCCTGACAAAAAATGAAATCAACTGCCCATTACAAGTTGAATAACAAGCATACAAAAATACAAAAACAAACGAATTGAGAACCTTTTTGGAGTCGATTACAAAATGCTTTGTTTAAATGAAGTTACTGATGAATGATGTTAAAAATATAATCAACTGCCCATTTTAAATGTAATCGCAACAAAGGCGTGAACTGACAAGCGACTCGCAAATTGACTGATCCATCATACCCCTCACCCTTAACATAAACAGGCAAATCCTTACTTAATTTCAGTCGCAGAATTCAATCAGAATGTAAAGCTTTATACCCCTGCGAGTAATGTTATAATGCCTTACATTATCCCCCCGTTTATATAACATCCGACTCGCGGCGACATACTACGAAACCTTTAATTATTATCAACACATCATTTTCATACCCATTTCCTGAAATAACAGGGTTGCCAGTCCAAGATTTCTTGAAATCACCGAAAAGCGCTAGTAGTATCATTTTTTTCAATTTTGTGTAATTTTTTATTTTGTATAAATGAAACACATTTGTCGTATTTTTTATTTTTTTATTATATTGGAAGGCAAACTAACAAACGGATTTCCTGGCGGTAAGAAATTCACGCTACCTGAAGACACCAAAGGTGATAATAGTGTGTTGTCAATCTGAGGCCGAGATTTTAGGCCTCGAGCAAAACTAAGTTTACTGGCTACCTTATCCTCCAAACCGGAACTCGTTAACGGCAAGCATTGACATTTTGGCAGCAGGAATAGGTAAGACGAGTCGATGCAAAACTCTACCACCTAGTCTTAGTACAATTTTTTTTTTTTGAGTGACTAATCGCTAATGTGTTATTAACCTTTTACCAACTTCACTGGACTTTGTGGGAGGGCAAAGTATTCAGACCGAAACATTAAAATAGATTTGGATGTTTCCTACAACATCAGCAACAAGGGCAATTTCTTGGAGGACAGAACCTCCACTTGAAGCTTCACTCTGGTTACTGAATCGATTGGAGGAGTAGTAGCTCGCTGCTTGGCGTAATAAGCACTTGTTGAACGCTTGTCTTACTAAACACTATCTAAAATTTAATTCTCAATTATTGACATGCTGCACATGGATAACGTGGCCGCATCTTATTGGTTGGATGTCAATTTTAGATAGTTTTTAGTTCAACAGGCGTCTTTATGGTGGTAAGGATGTTTATATCTAAAAGTTTGATTAATCATTGATTATAACTACAAAAACAATAACTTAGATTAATAAATAGTTTAGGCCCATTGAAAGTACAAAAAACGACACTAATTATCTCATTACCTCGCATATCGTGATTTGTCAATTGTTTTTCCGAACGCAAGCTAATGTTTCCGAGATGGTTCCTCATAAATTTTATGAACATCCAACATCGCATTCAATAGTGGCTTCGAGTTTTTGAATATTGCATAAATTTCTATTCATTTCAAAAACTACTAGCAGAATCATTTTAAAAACAATATCACCTTGAAATCATTGCCTTTCTAAAAAATCAAGCACTGTTCGTATTCACCGAGTAACCGCGTAACATACCTCTTTTCTGTAGTTAGTAAACTATTACGCTTTAATCTCTGTATCACAGTGTTTAGTGTTAAAATAGCAAACATCAATCAAAACAATATCAAAGACTATAATCACAATTCATAATCAAAAGTGAACTATCAACCCTTTAACAGCCTGACGAGTACGTTGGCCGATACGTCCCTCTCGCGAATTTCATATTCCTATTTCCATTCCGTTCAACCTTCGTAGGAGGATTATATTCTGGCTCCGATGTTTTCGTATCCTATTATTTCACGGGGTGAGAATGAACCACCCGCCACCTTCCACCCTCATTCAAACTTTACCATCAATATGTGTGTCGTGTGAATATAAAATGTTTCTTGTGTATAATCGCTGTATATTATAAAGTTGTACAAGAAAAGAGTCTACACTCATAACGTATTTTATATGTGCGAAAGTGTGTTTGTTCTTATTTTAGGCAGCGATGATAATAAGTTACGATTTTCGTATATGGGAATAGGTGACTGGAGAGTGACAAAGGCTAGTCTTTATCCCGATATCTAAACCTCCCTTTATCCCCATGCTATAAAAGTGAAACTTATCGCATTGAAAATAGTGAAAAAAGAAGAATTGGGAAAGATATAACGTTCGCGAACCATACCTGTTTTGAGAATAGTATCTTCTAAGAGTCATTTTTTAATCAGGTATCAGTTTGTTGGTTTCAACTTTTACTAGGTCAATTATTTATTTTTATTTGCAATATTAATACAAATACACAACAAAAAATATATACAAATTGCGGTCTCATATCTCTAACTTAGTCACTACATAGTATAAAACAAAGTCGCTTACTCTATCCCTTCGTGTGCTTAAGTCTTTAAGACTACGCAACGGATTTTTATGCAATTTTTTTAAAATAGAGAAAGTGATTAAACACGACGGTTTATAGGTATGTATATTTCATAAAATGCGAAACCGGGGTGGGCCGCTAGTTTAGAAATAAACTACGTAAGTTATTACTAAAATCAATAAAGTTAAACTTAAAACTCTATAACACATTTGACTGTTTTACAGTTGTGCAACAAAAATTCTTGATTCAGTAAATAAAATAAAGGCCTATTCAAAAGTAACGTCATCTGTCGCAGTTTTGAGCTTTTTATAATTAATTTGCGTCTGCTACGTACTAATTTTGACAGCTAATATTTTGTGTTACTTTTTTCATTTGTGTTATTCCTATTTTGCGTTTACCAATGGGCCCACGCCATGTTGTTACTACTTTGATCCACCTGTCATTGTGAAGCGCGGCCACGTGTTTACGTAAAAGTAATATTTTTTGCCCACGTTTGTCTACGTGGGCCGCTTTATATAGAAGTAACAATTTAAATCAGCTTCAATTGTGACTCCAAAAATGATGTTGGTTTTACGTGGGAGTACTTTAAGACAAGGAAAAATGGAAATGTATTTGGAAACTTGTTAGCAAGGATAATTTAAAAAGTCAAGTTTACAAAGTAAAAATAGAAACTCTACGTGACTAAAAGCAATTTTCGTAAAACGGAATTTGTAAAAGTAAGGTTGATTATATTTTAAAAGACTCAAAAGGGAGGTTTTCAATTCGATTGTATTTTTTATTGCGCAATTCTTTTCTTGTAAGATAGATTTTTTCAAAAGTCATATTTGTCAATATATCGAAATTCGGGATTGATTTTTGAGTGATTCTTAAATAATAAACTTTTGTTTTCTTACTTACTACTACCACTAACCACTTACTACACTTATATAAAAGACATAGTATTTTTATTTTAGCACTTGACCTGTGCTTAGGATAAATTTTCTATAAATTTTAAAGAAAGAAAAAATTTCGCCCCAGAAACTTTGGGTACCCAGAATTGTGTATCTATAGGACATAACTACCCGCGTTAACGGGTTAGAAAGGAATTAAAAATTTCGCCACGGGACTTGAATCCTCAGTAGCTCAATTGGTTAGAGCATTCGTCGGCTTGAGACGAAAGGTTACAGGTTCAAATCCTGTCTGGGGCGAAATTTTTTCTTTCTTTAAAATTTATAGAAAAGACATAGTATTTAAACTGAAGCCCACATTATATTAACTGTGATATAACAACTTCATAGATTTTAAAAAAGAAGTTCTTTTTTCGCGTTGTCTTTTTTAGGATAATTTCGACTTTTTATTTTTTTTAAAAGCAAAGTACTAAGACCCCGTTCCTGTAGTTTCCTGTTCCCTTCAAAAAACGAGCCCTTAAGCTTGCGAATGCTTATTTTTTGTACGAATAGTACAAAATCTAACTACTGTCCTTCATTTTCATTAGTTGGCTCTAAACATTTTGTCTGTGTGCAACGCTTAGTTACTTTTAGGCAAACTACCAATGGTTATACTGACGGGATTACGGTTCGTTGGTTATAGGAACCGGACTTTAGTCAATTTAGTTTATGAAACTGATTAGTGTTACAATACATCTACTATTATTATTTTAAATGAAGATACCACACTTATACATATCTTTACGGCAAGGCCCATACACATTAGGCAGAGAGTACCAGAGTGCTAAATGTGATTAGCTTCCTCCACATTATTTACTTATTTCAACAAAAAATTGCGTTTTAAAAAAACCTTAACACCACTTTGGGATAAAAACCCGCATGATTTGATCGTGGCAAAGGTATCGTACCCACATCCATCCATACTCGTATTGATTATAAAATATACGTATACGATATTCTTTGGTACTAATATACCCAATTCACACCTTCCCTAACGAGGTGTAATAAAGAAATGCTCTTTACTTATGAGAGTATTCCGAATTGCAAATTCAGAAAAAGCGAACAAACTGCACTCAAAGTCAAATGCGGCAGAGCGCGATAAGCAAGTGTCGCTTATGCAAGATCACGAATGTAATTGCTCCCTTGTCTGGCACTTCAGCAAAAGAGAGATAGAAATACTAAATATATGAAGAGAAAAGAGAGAGTAGATTAAATAACAATAAAGGCATAAGCGACAAAAATGATTGATTGCCAGCCGCTCGCGTTGAGCTCTATTTAATCACTTTATTCCCTTTTCTTCGTTTGTATTTAGATAATTTTGTATTTGCGTAATTTGTATACGAAATGGGAACGTAGGTGTACCCCCAAGATGGGGGCTTCATATCCGGTGTCTATCCGGTCTACGTTTGATGGTACGGATGATCATGAAATCAGAATGAGATTAATTATACTAACAGAAGACATTTTGGATACTGAAACGTTTCATATTTAAGATATCATGTTACATGAACACGTCACGTACATTTTGTTTTAAATATGTTTTTTGTGGATTTATGTTGTATTGGATTGGAATGAACATTACTACATATTTTTTAAAACTTTGATCATTTTGATTGAGTTTATGTGCAAATATAAAATCGATCTTAAGGCAGTTGAGCCCTAAATAGATTTTAGAGTCTTTTTCACGTTTTTTTGGCACTATACGCCGCCCTTATTACAATTGATTTTTTTACTCGATAAAAAAATCAAAGTTAAAAAAAATTCAAAATCGATATTTTTCTGAAATTCAAGCCCAATATTGCTAACCATTTCGAAAATATATAGTTTCAATGAATTGGAGAAATGTATATAATAATTTTTAATAAGTATGAATTATAATTAAATTACATATTTGTTTATATTAATTTCAGCATAAGTCACAACAAGTCATAATATTAATAATAACGTTGTAGTATTTCTGGTTTAAATATCAGTAGATCTAGAGCATACTCGCCTTCGGTAAAAAAAATCGTTAGTAGCTGATTATCCGTGACTTTGTAAGCGTGAAATAGATAATATCGTACAAACTTTATGGCTACTTGGGTTTGATTTTTGAAGTCAGCCTTTGAACTCGGGTCAAGAACTAGGGCCTAACTCAAACTTAATGAAAACGGTCCAGCGGTTTAGCCATGAAAGTGTAACAGACGGATAGACGGACGCATTTGTAGTTTTGGTTTGGTTTTAAGCTTCGGAAACAAATACTAAATTATTATTAATATCCATATAAATAAATAATAAATATAAATTATTAAATAACCATGTTTTTCAATGTTTCTTTAGCACTTGAATCCATACACATAATATACTGTAAAATAGCCTAATATAACTTAATGGCCATAACTCACCGGGACGCCATTGCGACGTGGCCAGCGACGTGGCCATCATGGCGTTCCTGCGTCGCCAAAGCGTCGCTATTCGGTCGCCAAGTGCGTTAGCCGTCATACATCTCAATACGAACTAGTTAGCGACGTCGCTGGCCACGTCGCCATGGCATCTTAGTGAGTTATGGCATCTTAGTAATAAGACTTCTCATTTTGTAAAATAGAGTTTCTTTGGCAGCACCGATTAACAGACTACGCCACGAACAAGTAAAAAAAACTAGTATGCTATAAAAATACTATGAAAACATATCTTACCGCTCATGTGGCCATTTTCATAAGGCGAGTAGTCCCCATTCTCCAGGCGGTGCTTCTTGAACGGGTGTCCCGGGAACTGGGTGGCAGCTAGAGATAGGCCCACTCCAGAAGCACGCTTCGGTGGTCGACCCGGTCTAGAGCTGCGGACATGGTAGCACGTTACTGCCGTTAAATACTATGCACTTACACCACTAACTTCTTAGTGAGTAGTTTTTATCGAGAGATTTGATGACTCCATCGCCTTTTTATTAAGATTACTGAGGTATTCCACGGGTGCCGGCAGTCTAATTTGGAGTTTGAGTTATCTACAATGAGCCATAACTTTAATGCTAGTAGTAACGCTGACCACCGGTGCTGATAGGCCGATGCTTGGTATGGACGCGTTTAAAATAATGCTGACCATTATTCAGCGCTGATGATCGTCAACGTGCCTTTGACAAGTGACGCGATTATCTGTCAGCGCTGATGATTAGGGTGACCCTAAAACCAGCCTAACGTCGGAACTTGCTATTACAGTACATAAATATTTTTACACCAAGTCCCCGATAGCAAAGGCAAAAGGTTACGCGCTATTGTCGTATTTCGTTTTGGAGGATGAGGTAGTATGTAAACTTACAAAAGGGTTAACATCCCAGCAATTTGCAACGCACCATTATATCTTTGGTGTCTATAGGCATTTTACCTTCTGTATTTTCTTAAAATATTCATGTTCAAATGTATCAGAAGCTATATCGCTACGGGAGGTTACACATACAACAATGATGTCTTTTTCATAAATTGCTGACTCTCTCTAATGTAGCGACTTCTCTTTTGTTTTGCTTATGTTAATTGATATCACAAGAATTTAATAAAGAGACGCCGGTACATTAGAGTGAGTCAGCAATATTTGGAAATAAATATCACTGGACAAGTTACACAAATTGAATCTAACCCCAAAGTAAGCAAATTATATGCTTATGTTATGGGCGTTAATCAAGTATACTAATATACAGAAATAGATTTGTACCAGAATAAATTTAATAAGCATCCAGACGCGGAAATGCAGACATCTAAATGTTCATCACAAAAATGCCTGCCCCTGTCAGGAATCGAACCCGAGTTGGTCGTTGTAGTTAATTGTGTACGCTAGCCACTCGACTATCGAGGCGTTCATGACATTAATTCTTTGTAAGAAGTGTAACCTCCAGTAGTAATATAGCTTCGTTGTATACCTTAATTACTCTACCAGTAAAATGTCAAATATCCAAAAAATAGAAATTTATAAACTTTTACTAATCACACCTACTCATCACCTACTACTAAATACAAAACTCGATGTATTTTTATTATAAATTGTGCTTTTTATTAATGAATTTTGTAACTGATCATACCAGTATTGATTTCCTCAAACCAACAAAACAGTGTCTTATAAGCCCGTGGATAAATTAATTAATAATTAAAACAAAAAACAGCAGTATCTAAAGCTCCCAAGCGAAAGTTTCTTTGTGGGACTTATCTAATAAATCAAGTTCTCGCGTGAGGGTAGTCTCAGATTTATTTTTATTTCTCTCCCCCAAGATGTAATACCACAAAACATCGTCCGCAGTTTCCACAATTTCACGCTTATTGTTTTCCCATCCGTGATTTATGGCCAAGTAATAGTCAGACGGTATATTCTTGGCCGCAATAAAGTTTGTCACCTAAATCTTTGCCCTAAACCCTATAACTTTTCTTAAATAGGAACGTATGGGAAAATTAATTTTGTTTGGCAATGTTGTAAACCAGTACTTAAAGCGGGTTTCGCGGAACCTAGCTACTTTGAAAAAAGTCATCAACATGTAGTAGATAAATAAAAAGTTGCATTCAAAGTATTTATTAAAAGTTAAAATTAAAAATAAAATAACCTTTAAATAGAAGATATTTAGTGTATGTTATTTTATTTTAAATGCCTGAAAACCCCTGTTGCAAACTAAGTATATGTTATAATAAATTTCCTAACTTTTTTGGTAAAAAATGTTTCTATGTTCTTCAAGCCTAAAAACTCCTTTTTTAAATTAGATATTTGTTGAAATAAGTGTCCAAATTGTCAAAAAAAATGTACGATGTTATTTTGTACAAATAGATATTTACTTGTCAATTAAACTACAGAACTAATAAAATAGTAACTGATTAATAAATTCAAACTATAAAATTTCGTTATATTTGTTGGCAATCATGAATGTATTGAGGGTACTTATTATACTAGATTATATTACGTTGTCTTAGTTGTATATCGGTATGTAGTTATTTATTACGTGTGTAATTAATCAGATTATTTTCGGTATTAAGTAATTGCTACTACTGATATTGTTAATATTATTATCTGAATATCCACTTGAATGCTTTGTTGACCGGTAAAAGAAGTTTCGATGTTGACTGATAAGACTATATAAATAAATTAAAAGAAAAAAAATATTTTTAGAAAAAGCTTTTATTTAAAGGCTCTAAAAACACGAAAACAATGTTTTTCTTTAAAAATATTAACTATGAACTTACAACCTCATTAAACACAACTTATATGAGCATAAAAGCTTATGGATTTAGACTGACATCACATTGTTTTTCGAGTTGGTCTCAACGAGTCCTTTTATTTGATACCCATATTGTAGAAGCGCATTAAAACTAACTACACCGCCATCTTGAATGGTCCGCCATATTGTATTTAGAATGACCTCACATTAGTTTTCGAGTTGCTCTCAACAAGTCCTTTCATTTGATACTCATATTGTAGAAGTGAATTAAAAATTACTATTCCGCCATCTTGGATGGTCCACCATATTGGATTTAGAATGACGTCACGTATTTTATAGTGCATTGTCAACCAAACTAAACGTGTACACAAAATTTCAGCTCAATCGGTTAAAGATATCTGCTTCAAAATTGAGTTCAAAGATTCCACCCGAACTAACATACATACATTGCAAGTTAAATAAAAGTTTTTAATATTAGATACATAATTGGAGATAGTCCGCAGTTGTTGTTCAATTTTGAAGCAGTAAATAAAGTTGCACATAATCCTACTCTGATAAGGATACTATCTCGATCGTTTATTTATAAGAGTTTAATAAACCAGCAAGTATCCGATATAAATATAATTGACCGTTTTACTTATAATACCTGACTTAATTTGATACATGATACGTTTAAATTGAGTCCAAATTAAATCGAACATTTCGTCGTTATTCGTCAGTATTTAAAATTATCTCAAGTATACTAAGTTATATGCAAAATTTGCAATACGGAGTTTAACATTTCATGAGTAATTATGTTATCACTAACTCATAATGGCAAATTGAGCAATTATTACTGAATAACATACTTCCTTTAGTTTCCCCTGTAACATTGTATCTGTTTCACTCAATCTCGATTCTCAATGTCACATATTACAATAAAGCTATGTACACACCAGTTTGGCGCAACTTTCATATAAAAAAAAACTTTCATATAAAAAAATAAAAAAATAAATTTGCTATGTTTTTTATTCACCCAAATCATATGACACCAGTTGCCTTATACCTGAATGCCTTAAGACTTACTTTCAAATTATACGGGTTATAATTTTTCAAGTAAACTTTATACAAATTCGGGTTTGCTATGTATCTATGGAAGACAAGCCTCTTATTACGTAGTATTTATATACTCTTTGGTACACACCGGTAATTTTTATGAATCTCAGTTTCGCGTAGTCATCGGATCACACCTGAATTTTGCTATTTTTTTTTTGTTGTGTTTATCGTCAGAAGAAGGTTCTTATAAAAAAATGTGTTTTAGCCTACTGCCTTTTTTTAAGAAAGCAATCGATTTATGTTCTTTAGCTGTGGACTCTTTTTCAATATATGAGACGAAGATGGACAAAAATCATCAAAATCAATTCTTGCTTTGCTTGTAATATCTAATATACTCTTGCTTCTTAAGTCCCTGCGGCAAAATGTTAAGGAAAAAAATGCTGAAAAAACCCGATAATCATAATTAAATAGAATTAGAGCTTAAAAAATTAAGTTTCAAATTTATATTTAAGTTTGAATTTTCTTATGAGTTTTGTTTTATCACTACCCTTATAGTATAAAACAAAGTCGCTTCCTCTGCCCCTATGTCCCTTTGTATGCTTAAATCTTTAAAACTACCCAACAAATTTTGATGCGACTTTTTAATAGATTATGTGATAAAAGAGGAAGGTTTCTATGTACATTTTATACCAATGAAGCCGGGGCGGGTCGCTAGTTAGAATAGACTTATTATAGTGAATCTAAAATTTCTCAACACCTATTTAGAAATGTTTAAGAAGATTTAAACCCAACCATTATAAAAACATGTAAGGCCTGATACAAAAACTTTCATTCCATGTCACTGTAAAAGTGATTAACTATTGACGCTAGCGTGTTAACTATAGTGAGGTTATTACCCTTATAACGAGAGAAAAACGTTAACGGGAATCGCAAAACGATCAATTATACTTGTTGGTACTAATCTCTCATTACTAGAAATCATGCAGTATACAGGACAAGTTCGGCAATTATCGGGGGAGCGATGCTGTTATCATAGTATCGGCTTACGCAGAAACTGACTCTCGCCTATTTATTTTTATGTCAGCAACCGTCATTATGAGACACTCCATTAGCTTGGATTGCGGTGAGTCTCGTTTTCGGTTACGGTTGGGGTGCGATTCTGTAGTCGGCGACTTCAGTTAGATTTGACGGATGAAAGGATAACTTTTAGGCTTTTTGTAGTTATAGTTTCGTCAAAAGTGGCCCAAATCAAATCAAAGGTAGATATAGTGTACTAGAAATCTTCATGAAAACCTTCAATAAAAGAGCGTTTTCATTCCTTATAGGTCAGCAACGCATCTGTGATACTTCTGGTGTTGCGGATGTCCGTGGGAGGCGGTGATCATTTTCCATCACGTGACTCACTTTCTCGTTTACCTCTTCTTGTATAAAAAATATTAACAAAATATGTCAACGGGCTCCTCCTTCAGAAAACCATAAAAAGAAGATGTTTGTACTACTTGAAGGTAGATTAACACAGAACTGATTTCTTGTTTTATTAGCCTGGCGGCTAGAAATACACACCGCCTATAAAAATTAAAATGTTTGTGTTTATAGTAAAATACTCCTAATAATCACATGCTATCCCTGATGATAAGATAATTGAATCCTAGAGTAGTAATGGATGTCATAGGTGTATCACTATCTCGTGGTTGGGGTGCTAGAGTTAGTGTGCAAGACTTCTCTACCCTTCTTCTCTAACAGGTGAACATGACACTGTCATTACGGCAGAAATAGGTAGTTGCAAAGCAAATTGGAATGCAAAAGCAAGCTGCATGTTAGAAGCTTGGAAGTAGTAGCAGTAGTATCCTTGATGACTAAATTAACCTTTGCTCACCTCTTGTTAATGCAGGGCATGGCTTTTCTACAGAGAAGACCCAGATCAACACGGAGGATGGTATTTATCTTAATTCAGGGATGTCGAGAGATGTTAAATTTATTTTTCGAGTTAGAATCTCGATGTCAAATCGTTAACTGATATTTAACGAAAAGTAATTGAAAAAGTAAAAATGGGAAAGCGGATCCAATGTAATACCCATAATAACGGAATACAGCAGTGTTGATAACTTGATATTATGGTAAATGTCTTGCAGGTCGTTCAAAAGTAAATGGTGGTAAGTTTGTTGCGCGTTCAATAAACTAATTTTAATTTATCACTATCTTCTTTCAACGAAAGTAATAGAATGAGACAAAACACAAAAGTGCTGTCAAATTAGATTATACACGATATCTCTACAGGCGTTTAATCTATTCCTCATAAAATATTGATTAAAAGAGTCACCATTTGACATATCCGGACTAATCTGACACGTCTAAAAAGTTCTATCTCTTTTGTTTTTGTTTTATTCGAAAAATATAGCATGAATCTTGTTATGCATTCACATGCTGCTAAAATAAATTAAGTTTTCATACATCTGAATCACCATTAATAAAAAAGAAACTAACAAAGCTATGCATACATAAAAAGCGTTCATAAAATAGGAAAATATTTTCAAATGGCAGCTTTCATCTGCTTTTGAATGTCGATGTAATTATCGAATAAATTGCTACAAACAATGTGCTTACTCAAAGAATCGATGACATTTTAACTGCATGACTGGGATATGTGGAGTACCAGCTGACTAATTCTAGACCTTAATACTAGCTATTTATGATTTTTATGAAAAGATAACATTCTTTAATTTATCAATCGACATAAATAAGTACAGTTTAACTAAAAAAAAGTATCTCCACGCCCATATTCTCGAACCGGTAAGCAGAGGCACAACCAGACTAGCCGAAAACACTAAGTCACACAATGCGATAGGTGCCAACTGGGCACATATCCAATCCAGGGCAATGTTATCTTTATAAGAAAATCGAAAATACAAATTTTTAAAGTTGCCCGACCCGGAATTGAACCCGGGACCTCAAGAAGTCATGTCCGACGCCGGACCGCTACACCACAGAGGCGATTTAACTAAACTACAGAACAGCACTTATGTACGGAAGACTCACTCTCTAGCAAAAACGCAAGTTTCGTGTCAAAACTTGAAACTAAAAATGGCAATTTGAGACTTTAATCAAAGTTTAATTTTACGCTGAGCATAGCTAAACAATCGGGGTGCGACGATATTAATGGTTGTCAACTTGGTTGTGAGGTTCCGGGTATTTTATTGTTTTTTATCAATCTTTTTTAATTATCTACTACCATAATAGATCAATCAACTAGAAAAAAGAATTGATTTAAGAAATACTCAAAAAATCGAGCAAAGTGGTAAGCGTGCCGATCGACGGTCAACCACTTTGCGACCAGACTTTACTTCCTGGGAGATCCACTGGCAGATAATACCTTAACTTTGGAGTGACTCTCCTTATTAAGTATTGGACGGAAGATTATAGCGAGTTTCAATAATGCAAAACCGTCATTTTGTAAGCTGAAAAGGCGGACTTTAATTCTTTCCTTACAATTAGGTATATTTAAAATATTTTTTGTATTTATATTTAAAGTAGGTGGTATACATGTCTATATCAAAAATGTGTTTGAAAATTCAGATAAACAATTACAAAAGACTGGCGACGATTCTAAATTGTAGATATTTTTTGCAACACAGAAACTCTACTAGGAAAAAGAACAACTACTGAACTAAGCTGACCTTTTATACAAATCTTTTAGTTTAAAAGTTTATGTATTTTTTAATTTTAATTATTAAATAAAAAAATAAACAACAAGACTGTACATATTTTTTGCGATACGGTAATACTACTAGGTAAAATAACAACAACAAAATGCTTCTTTATTTTTGAGAGTGTTTTAATATTTTAACTTAGTCAGTTTTTAGTAAGTTTTTTATAGCGTGGTGAGTTAGCCGATTTTTTATTATTTTCTTTTCGTATTTTATTAAACCATTTTAAGATTCATTTTTATTTGATAGATGATCATCAAAATTAGAGTATTTTAGTCTTAAATCTGTGAGTAAAAATATTCGATTGAAGAATAACGAAGCAGTAGCAAGGCTGTATATTGTTATGACTGTAACATAAAACACAAATAGAAGTTATAAAAATCGGGAGCGAATCAAACAAACATCGGTTGCGTCGAAATCGAATATTGAAAGTGTCGAGGGACATGAGATAAGGAACGCGTGCGCTCCCTTGCCGCCACTTAGGCCATACCCGTAATCTGAACACCAAAGCTCACTCCGATAAACTGCCATTAAAAAGCGTTCGATTTATTACAGAACGATTTCCAAAGATTTATATGCCAATGGAAAATAAGGAATACTATCGAATGAGTTAAGTTTTTATCGGTCGTTTGAAATTCGAAATTATAAGGCTCTTTAATTATTTATTTGCGAATCTTTCTGTTAGTTTTTTTACATTCAATCAAATCATAAATTTAAGCAAAATGTTCTGGATATTTAATAATTGTCATATATTATTACCCGATATTGGTGGTAATTGTGTTGCGGGCTCGCTATCTTCTTTAATAGTGAGAGCTAAAACAGTTTTAGTGCTGTCAGATTAGTCTGTACACGACGTTTCTGCTGACGTTTAATCTATCACTCGGAAAACGTTGATTAAAAGTATTACAATTGGGCAAGTCCGGACTAATCTGACATGTCTAAAATGTTCTATCTCATTTGTTTTTGTTTAATTTGGAAAAGATGGAAACTAAAATAAGCTTAGTTTGTAAAAAGCAGAATCACCACCATTTTCTTACTAAGAATAAATGTTTTTCTTATTTTTTCTTAAAAATGTCCAATTCTTCCATTTGTGAGCTTTATTATTATAGTTAAAAATAATTAATGCTGAGTAAAACTGTATAAAATCAAATCAATTTCAATTTTGTATATGCACAAAACAATGCTTATTATGTAAGATCAAAAACTTTTAAATAAAAAATTAGAGATTAACAAAACAGTTATACAATGGAAATTTTGATGAATGTAGATACCCGAAAGACCTACATTAACATTGCACGATCAAGCTGCTTGGGTTTTATCCGAAGGTTGTGTCAAGAGTCTTCCAAACCGCCGTGTTTCTACGATAATGTGGCGGAAGCTAGGCTAGTCTGCAGGAATTTGTAATGAACCCTGCACAGGTCTAAGTACTAACTTAAGTACTCGATACTCTTTGCCTTCCGCATAAGGGACTTGGTGTGAATACTTGAACAAAATGAAAATTGGTCTATCCAGTAAAATTTGTTTTCTTAGAATAGTAACACACACAAAATTAAAACAAACTTATTGAGAACCTTTTTTAAAAAAAATGATTGAAAACAATTAAATTGGTCCAGATATTTTTTAAATTTTGCGCAGTAAATACAATTTATTTATATTGACCAGTTGAATATTTCAGTTATTATATTATTGATCAACTTTTTGTAACAACACACAAATTCATGTTTCCTTTTCAATAATTTTGCAGATATAATAAAGTTCTGAATATTTATTCATATATTCTTTTCAAACTAATATATAAAATTCTCGTGTCACGGTGTGCGTGAATGAACTCCTCCGAAACGTCTTGATCAATTCTAATGAAATTTTGTGAGACTATTAAGTAGATCCGAGAATCGGTCCACTTCTATTTTTCATAACCCTAGTGATGAGGGTGACTCAACCCAATTTTTTTTGTTTAAATCACATTAAAATATAGTAGAACAACTTCTGCTGGGTCATATAATAAAATTCAGAACAGTTACGTATAAAAATTAGGGATGTCAAAAATGATAAAATATTATACTTCTAATACATTTCCTGATATATCTTATCACAGTATTATCAACATTTGCACATGTATAAGCCGTTTCGTTTAGTCGCCGAACGCTTCCCGATCAACCCTACCCTAGTGAAACTAATACCACAGATAGTTTTGCTTTTTGTCATATTTGCTTGGCAATATTCATCACTCACCACCCATGTCACTGATCAAATAGCAGTCACAAAAGGAGTCCCTAGATATTTCTGACAGATCTACCCTTGATAGATTTTGTAAACATATCACATTATATGAATTTTCTATTGAGATTCACGAAAAAGGAACTAAATTAGTAGGAAAACTGTTTAATGTTATTTTAATACTATTATTTTAATAGTTTAAAATTCTATTGGTTAAATTTATAGTTTGAAAGTTTTTTTATGAAGCATATTCACGCCCATATCCCCGAAGGGGTAGGCAGAGGCACAATCAGGGCACCCACGACTAGCCGAAGACACTAAGTCCCAAAATGTAATAGGTGGCAAGCCTATCGCCAACCGGGCACATTTCCAATCCCGAGCAAAATTTTTTTTTCATTAAGGTCTTGGAAAAACCCAATTTTCTTGTTGTTGTCCTACCTTGGATTTGAACCCAGGACCTCATGCAGTCAAGTCCAACAACTGAACCGCTAGACCACAGAGGTGAAATAAATAAAATTTCTCTTAAAGATAGATTAGAAAATACCATTAATATTGCATTGCCTAATGCTGCAATTTTAGGCCCCTTGCACGTGTATGTACCTAACTACATGTGCTGCCTTTCCTTTCTTAAACTTCAATGTGGAACACTAACGCAAAACTATATATGTATATGTAGACCAATAAAAATTTTTAGTCGTTGGTCGAGTGGTTAGCGTACACGCTTAAATACACCGATCAACCACGAGGCTCGGGTTCGATTTCCGACAGGGGAGGCATTTGTATCATGAACATTTAGATGTCTGCATTTCCGGTTCTGGGTGATTATTAAATTTATTCTGGTATCTGTTTAAGTATTTCTATGCATTATAATCGTTAGCTAACACCCATAACACAAACACATAACTTGCTTACTTTGGGGTTATATTTAACTTTGGGAATATATTCAATTTGTGTAACTTGTCCTGGGATATTTATTTTTTATTTATTATAATATTTTTTTCTTTGGATTATTTCAAAGGCAGGCAATAGTATTTCACCTCTCTAAGACATTGTTTTATAAAAATAAAACAGAAAGTAACTTCACAAAGATGTTAAACACTTAAACATGAAAGTTAACACAGACTACCTCCATGCATTAATAGATCCTGTAGTCTTTGTTATTATATTGTGTTACTATTTTGGACGTTTAGTGGACGTGTTCACACTCACTACCAATTACTGACACTAAATCATAACATTCACGTGGTGTAAACATCCTTCCCTTATAACAAGGAGTTAAAAACGTCACAAATACAACTTGCTGACAAGCTATCGTTAGTTAATAGTCATAATCTGTTTATAACTGCTTTTCTTGTTTTTAAACACTTGATTATTTATATAGACTGTACTCGTATGGGAATGTTTATATTATGATTCCACAAATACAGTTTTTAAGTAGTTGTGTCGGATTAATACACGACGTTTAACGCTTCCTTAAAAGTGTATATATTTTGTACAATCTCTATTTATGTTATTGCTATAGAGTGTGTATTTAAACTGTTCTTTCAAATTAAAATAGTTCAACCAACTTTATTAGATCTGGGCATAAAAATAGATTAGTATTTGAAAAGGACGTAGGCCTCCCTTCATCTCGGTTTTCAAAGGATTATTATGGTAGTAAGAAACAAGTTTAGACAGCGGAATAAGTCTCTGGCGACAATTAAAAGTAAAATGTTTTAATTTTATTTCAAAATTACTAAGACTAAATAACTGGTTTATTTTTCTTTAATCGCTGATTACTCCAAAAATAAATTTATTTCAACGTTTTATTTAGTTTTAATATTACGATTGCTATAAAAATGTTTATTTGCAGAATAAAAAACAACAAAACACAGACCCTTCTTATGATAAGGAACAAGTATCTACAAACAATAACATACTTGATGAGTCTTAGTTTTGTTACGCTTTAGTTGAATAAAATACGACATGACATTGACATTGTCCCATTGATTTTCCCTACACTGTTGGACTACCACTACTGTCACAATGCAATCAAATAGGCCAATTGGTAAATTTGTGGATTATCTTTAGCTGAGCTTTTAAAATGTTAATTAATTTCAAAATGACACAATACTTGTGATATGTAATTTAAGCGTACCAAAAGGTTAAATTTATTGTCAAATCCGGCCATGGGTTAGGCTAAATGATGACGAAGAGGTATATTACGTCAAACAGTGGAGCTCTGTGTTAAAAAAACGCAGGAATCAGTAGACACATTAAAACAAACTAATGTAATCTTATCTACGGTAAACTCAAACGCAGTAGCAGTTTGTCTTGGGTTCAGTACAAACATGATAAATGATTTCGGTTATAAAAAGGCGTTGTTCTATTTTCTAAACGAGTTCCGGTCGGAGCTAGGTGGAATTATTACTTGATCGGGTCATAATACCTATTCACCTTGAGAAGTACCTGAAGAAGAAGAGAATTCAATGTTATTGATAATAATAGTAATCATAATCGTTATCGTTAAATTGCTAGTAGTAGCATAAATAAATATATACCTATTAATTCTTTGAAAAAAGAAAATTAAAAAAAAAAATGAAAACCCAAGCAGAAACAATGACAGACTATATTACAAAAACACTTTTAATAAATAAGAAAAGCAATGCAAACAAAACATAAAAAATAGAAATATATTTTTTTTAATAAAAGGCACAAAAGAGGTTAAAAAAATTCGGTACATAATTAAAACCAATATGTTAAGAAAATAGAATTACGGGACTTATATAAACCAAAATTTAATAATAGTGATTGACCTCAATTAAAGTATGTAAACAAATATAACTGTAATTGAAAATTTTGACCTACCTAATTTTGTTCAATAGAAACCTCAGTAAAGATATCCAGCAAGTGCATCATCAAAATGGATGTTTTAGTAAAATACAACAAAATTTATACCAAATTTTATAATAATATTTGTAGTTTAAGTATAAACAGCTATAAACAAAAACATTGTTTATTCGAATTTCGAACTTAAAAATTTTAATAAAAACCCCAACAAAGATAAAGACAGTCTGTACATCATTAAAACGAATATCTCAATAAAATAGGATAAAAAATCTAATTGCAACCAAAAATTAGAGGGCACATAGACAGTAACAATAAAAGTGAAAGCAAAGCAACGTTTAAGCGTGTCGTAAAAATAAAAATTAAATAAAAATAGCTTGGGGAGGGAAAGTTTTAGCGAGTGTAATTTTCCTTTACAATTATTTCGTGTTTGGACGGTGGAAGATACTTTCTTAATGCTACCTGTCCTTAGGGTATTAAGCTAAACAGATGAAATGATACAACATCTGGCTTCCCTAACATTACACATTTATTTTATAAAATTCTACTACCTTTCTCATTTGACTTTTAACTTTCAATTTAAGTGGATGAAATCTAAAAAATATCAACACGAACAGCTTGTGAAGCAGTAATTCGGTGTCATAATCAATATAATCATTTGAACTGCTACAAATTTCAAAATTGTGTCGTCGATAACACTTATTTGAGTTTACTTTTTTAAAGTTTGATAAAGAGTTTATTCATTTATCAATTCAGCCCTATCCGTTTAGTGCTGAATATCTGCATCCCCTTTCGAAATCGTTAAATCATCTCACCTGCAGCCTTTTACAAACATTTGCTGCGACTATAACCTGGTCGATGGTCTTCTGGATCACCTCTGTTAAAACACTAATATTTATAATCAGTTTGGTGCAGGGACATGAGGATCCCATTGTCCAATACTACTTATTGCAATAAAACAAGTTTAGATTGCATTTGGGAATGCATTTTCTTTAGTGAAAAAATAAATTAGGCAGACCTACACAATGCGCTTCAAATTCTTTGGTATTCAAACGAGTCGTACAATTATTACATTTAAAGAACAGGTTATCAAATATAACACTACATTAGTAAGCTTTTAGCGTAGTTATTTACTTTGATATGAATAAAATTACTTTTCTAAACTAAAATACAATCATATATAAGCAAGTGATCAAAGACAATTGACAATAGCGCGTATATTTATAAACACAACCAAATCATAAGTTAATATAGCAAGTCATTGCAACATTCAGGTAGCAGCAACGTTTCAATTTCTTCGAGGCATTTTATTTACAAAACTAATTACGTTTGTCTGATAGGGTATTAAACAGCCACGGGAGTCTTTTGATTTGTTGACAGTTAATAAAGACATTCCGAACATATTTAAGATCAACCTAATTCTTTGTTGATATCGTTTGATGAGAAATGTTATTAAAGTTACTTTGCATCGTTGTTTTTTATCATTTGTAAACGTTTTGATATTTCTTTTGTTGACGCTAATCCAAAATTTTGTATTTGACTTATGATTTACTTTGCTTCATTATAATTGAACTAAGATTGATTTATCAACGAATTGTCAGAATATATCTTTTTGTTATTGGAAGAGGTTTATTACGTTACTTAACACTTACAGGAAAACAATCTGTAATTTACATTAATCTGAAAACTGTTTAAATTGCTTATTTCTGGTATCGAAATTAATGGTTATTTATTAATTGATGGTAGAAAGCTATGAAATATTGAACTGGAACAAGTGGTATCATTGTAACTACTCCTATTGAGATTTTATCAATATTCGACTCTTTGATACTCCAGTTGGGTAGACTGTACATTAAACGGACTTGAACTTAAGTATTTTTGTATTGGTAACATCTTCAAAGTCTTCAAATCTTCTATCATCAGGAAGAGTCTGCCTATTAGCTATTTGGTATTATATACAATATTCATCTAAGAGCCATCTTTTTTGAATCTCACAGGTATAAACCGATACGTAGAAAGTTCATAAAAGATGGTAATAAAATTAATATGAACTCACAGAAAATACAGGATTTTTTATGTTGTGGTATGTAAGTAAGAATCTTCACGCCCATATCCCCAAAGGCGTAATCAGAGGCACAACCAAGGCACTCACGGCTAGCCGAAGACAGCAAGTCCCACTAACTAAGTCCATCCTTAAGTATTTTGTGGTAGTAATTCAATTTTCCTTTTTTGTTACCCAATACGAAATCAACACGTGAAAGTTCAACTTCACTTTACTTGGCAATTTCTTTAACCAAACACAATAAATCTTCAACGAATGAAATAAATAACAAACCAGTCCATCTTTTAACGTCATACTAAATCTCAACAACGGAAAAACTGATTCAATGTTATGGATTTTTTATCTCCAAAGGCACGAACTTTAAGCACGCGCGTGGCTACAATTGAAATTTTCAAACTATAATACTTGTTAAATTTTTGGCAAAAAATGTTCCTTGAACCTTTATTCAATGGCGGCGTCACGCTAAGTTAGGTCTTTCTAATTAGCTCCTCATTAAATTCGTAACGTATCTAATTGTTTCTACCCACTTTAACAAGTTTATTTATTGTTCAAGTTATTGCCTGAGGTTTACCCGTGATTTGAAGTTTTTTATCGCGGGAACTGGAGTGATAAGGTTAAAAAGTAAATTACGTGTGACCCTAAGTCCTTAACTATCTTCATTTTTTAATCTCATAATTTAGAATTGTTCTATTATTTCTATAGAAAAATTGTTCTAGAGATACTAACTAAAACTCATTATTCTATAGAATAGATTGTAATGTCGAAGAAGAAGTCTAAGTAGAGCTTATAGGTGACGAAGAAAGTTGTCTTAAGATTTTAAAATACATTTTGCACTAATAGTCCTAAATAAGAAAGTAGGGCAAACACATTGCCTAATATTTAATAATAACATAATTTAAAGTTTATCGGTATCGATAAATTGTTGACACATTTACAAGGATATTATAATAATAAATAATAAATTATCTTTATTTTTCACATAAACCTACAAGAGGCACTTGTGACGTAATCATAAATCTACCACCGGATCGGAACGCGGCCGCACACTGAGAAGATCCGGCAAGAAACTCAGCGAGCTTGTCTTTTTTTTCTTATTTTAAAATATATTTAGAGATTGGCATGACGAGCAATTAATCACAAGCAGTCTTATCTGCTAAATATTCAGGAATGTTATAATGACCCTTTTGATTTAATTTACATTTAACACAGATTTGATTTAATTTACATTTAGATATATACATTGAGAACATTTAAAGCTCGTCTTCTCCGCCACCTCACTGAAAGTCTGTATTGTGTGGAAATAATGAATGGTAAGAGGTAAAGGTTTAATTGTTCAATACTTTATCAGAAAATTTATTAACTATTATAAAAGTAACTTTAGTGCTCGCCACTGTTATGTTTTGGTTTATAGAGTACATTGACTGGTAAACTTACTGAAAGCTTAACAAATCTTTGGATGGCAACGGACTTACTAACTGATTTTGGACATTACTTATTTTTGCAGACATTTATGCAAAAAATATCGACTCACGTCGTATATTTGAAACTACAACCCTTCGAAAGGATTAAAATTAATACTTTAAAACACAAAATAGACTTTATTAATAATTACAACAAATGTAATATTGTAGGAGCGGTGTTATCCCTTTCCACCAATGTTAGGGCAACACAATCAGCCCCCAAGGGACAAGCTCTTGTAATTAGCGGCTGTTCATTTCTTAATTTCAATATTTAATTACAAAGGAAACTCGACGAGTGCTGTAAGAAGAAAGAGACGTCATCGTCAGAAAGACTTTGGAATTCATTTTGTTTCAATCGTTTGCAATTAATTCAAACTTGGCTTCTATATAATAATATTATTTCTCTCAAAGTTCAGTATTTCCTTAAACTGAGTTCATAGATTTTGGCTGCGATTTCGAGTAGCTTTATTAATAATAATAAATTGCCTGTGGTTATGTCTGTGTACAAAAATTATTTAATAATTAAATTTATAATTTAATCATATTAATGATGGAAACCATCACAATTATTATTATAATAATCATCATAAACATTACAATGACATAATGCTAATGTTAAGAGGAACTTACAAAAATGTATACAAAATACTAATACATTGACTAGCATCTACCCCAAGAACATATCAAACCTTTAAGGGTTTAATACTATCTTCAATGTAACTTTATCTCTTTCAGCAAAGAGCCTTTTACAATTTCTCTTTGTCGTATCTCCATTGTCTGGCTGGTAATAGCTTCCAACATTATGTCGTTTTATTTCATTTCGTCCGCTCTTTTATGAATCAAAATTATTCTTACTTAATGTAAAATATGATTTTATGAATACCTTATTATATTACGTCATAGCTTTGACTTCTATTACGAGTACATCGCATAACTTTTCAATATAATTTTGGCATATATATATTTCAATATAATCTAATTAACTAATGTACAAGTAACTGAGTTTAAAACTTTAATTTAGTCTCAAAACTATGGGGATCCTTAATCTAATTTTCACTGAAAAATGTATATTTTTATTAACCATCTAACTTTTTGCTATTCGTACCCTATTCAAATTATATAACCTCTTTTCATTTACAAATAAGCGTTTAGAAAGTAGTCATTTTAAAAATAAGTAGCTTTTAGATATATTTTTTGTTGTAAGGTTTGTGATATTTTTTAGTATTTTGGTATTTATATCAAACTCTAGTTCAAGTATGTTCATAGTTATAGTAATTATAACGAGTAATAGGTATAGTAATAGTTCCCGAAGTTGTATTTGTAATTTTCAATTTAGACTCGAATTTACAAAATCGAATTTTAGAAATTTGTTTTCTTTTGAAATGTCCCTGTCGAAACGGTTTTGGCATCCTTTGTTCTACTCTTTGACGATTGTTGGTTTGGACGTAGCTACTCCACAAAATGTACTGAATGGCTTTGTTGTGCAAAATTGTACAATATCTGGACGAATGACCATGTCACACCCTTCAATTGCACTGTCACTTGCCATATTTGATTAGAATCAAAATATTTTTAATAGAAATTCAGGACACAGTCACACATTTCATTAGTTTCTTTTTGCACGTTGATAAAAACTCTTGTGAAATAGATTGTATTATTTCTTTTTTTTCTCCAACAATGACGTGTATTTACGTATGCAAGATGTATTTTTTTTATATATTAATGCTATAAATATAACAAAATAATTTTTATTTTATATTTGCATGTTTTATTTTGTATAATCTAACATTACAGTGACAAAAAAGAAGTTGAACCTGTAAATGCTGTCTAAACAGTTAAATATGAAATCTTTAATTGTTAAATAGTTATTTACTAAACATTTAATTTTACTAAAAATTTAATATTTATTTAATAATCATTTAATTATAATTTACGAGTGTAGGTATATATTTCTAGAGTGTAATTATATATCTAACAATTTTAACATTTTTTAATATATTTAAAAATGTTCAAAGCCATTTTTAATACCTTTTGAATGTTGTTAAGTCTTTTTGAAACCGTATCACGGGCAAGCAATTTGATCATTCTTGGATCCAATTTATGGTATGTACTTTTCTTATGAAAATCAGTCCAGTTTTTCGGTTGAAAAAGTTAAAAAAACTGCATTTATTTATCTTCTGTATAAAAATGAATCCCTATTTTCCTAATCCTTTTTTGTTGTGTTTGTTTTTTCAGGAGAAAGCTAATATGGAAAAAAATCAATAATAATAGTTAGGACAATGCAATGTCTTGTCTCAGCTAGTGATATTATAAAATCGTACACTTCTTGTGTAAAACTATCTGATTGAGACGATTCAAAGTTATTTTTTTAAGTGAAAACTTCTTTAGCGGTGTTGGGCATTTTTTTTAATGGGTAGAAACTTCTAAACTCGCGTCGGGACCCTTGTCTTGATCGAAAATTCGTAAGACGGCGCAGGGCGCTTGCGCGAATGTTCGTGTTGTCATGTTTGTCTACGATAGCGTAATAAATGAATATTGTGTTCTAACACATAAATAATAGTACTTTCATACTGATAATTAAAGAAATTCGTGCAAAATTATTCCCCAACCATTCCAAAATGTCAAAAATTCATTTCTGCCAGCACTCCCGCAGTGCAACCCGTTGTTTTTTTTATTCTTCATAAGTTGTATCATCTTTTTATCATCGTGTCACGGAAAACTATTGGATCTGCCTTAGAGGACAGTAGTCCAAATTAAGGTACGTACCATTTCTTATCAAAATCAGTCAAGTGACTACGAAAATGTCTTAGGTTTAAATAAAAAAGTAACGTTTAATATTACTAAACTAGAACGAGCATTACATTAAATTGAAAGAGACTTATTCCCATGCGTGTAAATAACTTTATAACCTAAAAAAATGAATCCAATTTGAAAAGGACATTCATAAAAATCATTAGCAATACACTAGTCATTCTGCAAATTGAACGTCTCATTTCTTGGCGCCAAAGTTTTTTTTTTTTTAATTTAGCGGCAAATGACTAAACCTTTTACAATAAAACATTCAATTTTCAACCGCAACACTGCACCGTTTTTACTATATTTAATAGCATATTTACAATGATATGCTTCATTATGAACAATATCAACTATTGCTACCGTTCTGGTATCGTTTGTGTCCCACTTTTTGTAGTTCTGTTATTTGGTTTGAAAACCGAATCGCTACCTGGCTAACTTTTAAATTAATTTCTTATTCTTACACTAGCTGGTAATGTCGAGTCATTAATGACGTTAACTATTAGAAGCTTTAAATACCCATGGAAATAATCAAAGGCATGTTAATCATCAGTAGCCATTAAAAAGTGACACTGAGGAGATAAATATTTATAGATGATAGTGATAGCATTTGTATACCTACACGTCATTCAACTTTTTTAACCGATTTCAAAAAGTAGGAGGTTGTTAATTCAATAGTATATTTATTTGTATGTTTTTGACGCGATTACTCGGATAATAAATAAAGAACAGATTTTGTTGATAAGTTGACAATCAAATAATGAGCTGAATTTTTAAGTATCTCGACGAGGTGCATAAAAAGTGAATTATTAATTATAACTCAAAAACCACCTATTATGTCATAACAAATTTATACAACACCACCGCGAAATAATGACTTACCTTTTAAAAAAGATATGAGCAAATTTCAAACAGTAACAGTAAACAAAACATTACTGTTATATTTTTTTATGCTGTAATTTCAAGTAATCAGTAAGTATCTTCACTGCCGTATCCCCAAAGTGATAGGCAGAGGTACTGCACTGCCAAGGTTCTTGCGACAAACGGAAAGATTCCTTATTGTACAATAAATATAAGAATTGTTTATTCTTAAAATATAGGCTTAAATTAATTACTTCGCAATTATTGTGAGTTTATGTAATGAAATCCATGTGTACTTATTAATTAGACGTAATAATCAAATCAATAAATTTGATAATAATAGCCGCTTACGCATCATTGAATGAGGGCAATTATAAGTTAGAATTCACACCAAATTATACATTATGAAATGTTCAGATATCGCTATAAACATAATACACACTCGTAATAAGTCTTGATTAGCTTATAGTAATTACTTATGAACTAGAAATTCTAATGACGTAAAACTAAATGTAAAGTAAAGTTATTAAAGACATAAAACTCAAAAAAAGTTCCCCGATTTGCGAAGGCGTAGTAATACGCCCGAATCGTATTTTTTTCGAAAGATAATTAATGATTCCGAGATGGTCCCATGATCTGCTCGTGCTCGTGTCAAAAATACAATGAAAAACATACATCAGTCGATTTGATAACCTCTTTTTTGTAGTGGGTTAAAAAAGCTGTACATACTCGTACACACACACACACACACACACACAAACTCATACACACACAAATACCTCAATACTATTACACCCCTTTTTGTCCGTCGTGTGTTAAGAAAACAACGCCTGAGTTTGTCTGGTTGTCTAAAACCACCATTCATATTATCTCAAAAGAGCCAACTGCTTTTCCATGCTATAACCAATCAATATTAAAAACAATCCACTCTGAAATATGTTAAGAATGCATTTAAAAATAAATATCTCTGTTCGTATGAAAATAGTAGTAAGTAGTCAAAGGTAAACAATCGTTATTCATAAATCTCGTACGTAATAGTTACACTGACGCTGTGTAAGTACGTCTGAAAAATCTTTTGTTTGATCAGATTCTAACATCTGGATGTTGAACAGAAGTTCATAATAAAATATGAAGAAAAAACATGTTAAGTCCTTTTGTATCCACCGCTTCTGTTTGTAGGTATAACAAATGATAAACAGTCTTGATAGTTGCGCGTGTGATATTTTTTTTACACAAATTTCCTATTACGTTAGTCACAAAACATAAGGCAACTTCAGTTCTAATTAATTTATGATACTAGAAAACAATTCTGCATATTCTTTAAGCATATCTACAGATAAGTAAGTCGTTACGATCAATATAAGATGAAAGTTGAACAATCCAAAGTCAACGGAACAGATGTGTATTATTCAGATAAGTTGTTATGAAAATAGCACACAAAAAAATATGTGTATTGTGTGTAAAACCTGGATGGAAACTGTAAAATAGAATTCGTTTTCCCATAATACATCAATATAGGTTTTAACCGATAACACATAAAAGAAACTAAAATTTCCGTGTAATCGATAAATTGTAAGTTTACGATGCATCGCTTTTATCACATAATCTTTGCCAATTAGTATTGAATGTTTAATGAAACGTAGAAAATATTCCGTATATCCTGAGGGCAACGTGGTATTTATTACCTTGCGTTTAATCTGCTATAAAATAAGTGCATTTGCGTAACGTTAAAATATTGTAAAATTATTTTAGTAATTTTTAATAAGTCGGCAAAATAAGTAACTACGATAGATGATATATTTTATCACATTCAGGTATCACTAATTATCAGAAAAGGAAAAGAACAAGTATTTCATTTAAAGAGTTTGTCATTATAATATTTTTGTTTTAAACCATTCAAAATATTCCTAGTTTTATTAAATTTTTTAATGAATTTTTGCAATTCCCGGTGTTGAGACCAAGACCTAGACGGGTCTGATGAGTAGAATAAAACTTCTACCTTTCTATTTCACGCAGATCGTGAAAGGTGTGCGTGGTTCAAATGCAGTTCATCACTAACAAGACCTGTGGTTTAAGGGTGCTGTGCAGCACCTTGCACGGGTACGGTATCCTCACCTTTCCTATTCCTACCGCGATAATGAATCTGCCATATTCTGACCCGGGAGGTAGAGTAGCCGGTCGACGTACATAATAGGCCTAGCATCCCAGCGACGCAAATCTAACCATTAGCAGAGCCGCCTGCTTGTTCACTTACCTCTCACATAAAAAATAAAATTGAAAATAACGCCTCCCGTATTTTAATTTTGGGATGCTGTAATCACTTTAGGAAAAAATAAAAAAAATGCAAAATTATTATATAAAGTATCAAAATTGTTTATAGCGTAACAATTGCAGTTGAAACGTACTCGCAGTTCATAGTAACTAGATGAGATTTGTTTTGATAATACATCATAAAACTATTAAATATTGGATCGCTGAGTGAGAATACCCGAACCAAAAGTATCGGCCAAAGCGATAAACTGTAAGCGATTATTATAAGACAATAAAAGAGACTAGACACATAACAGAAGTACAATTTTTTTTGTTCAAAACTAGTGGAATTTGATTATAATAAAAAAAATCAATATATTACTTATATTTGTTTACTTTTTTTAAATATTTTAAGTAATGACATTTCAAGAGTAAAAATCATGTAACTAATGTTATTACTTACGAATATTACAAAAATAATGGCGTAATTTCAGTTTTAGTAATCACATGTCAGGTTTTTGCTTAACTTTTCTGTCTAACAATATAATTAATATAAAAAACATTTCATTTACCTTTCATTACTATTTTAGCTAAACTTTTGTTGTTTGATATTAAATGTAATTCCAATACTACACGGGTGGATAATAACATTTAAATAAGTAGATATCGTAAAAAATATTCCTTTAAGTGATTCCTAATTACAAACAAGTACATAATAACAGATGATATTTTTATGATAGATAGATGTTAATTATGTTTCCATCCGTGGCTTACTAGCGTTTCATTAAAATTTACAAAGACGATTTTTGGTTTCAATAAATACTCTGTCAGAAAATCAGTACTGAATTGTCTTGATTATTACTATTTTTTTAATAAATAATTTATACTTTTAATTGCTTTTATAAAACTAGCAATAGTTAATGTCTTTCATTTGAACAAATTATTAGCCAAATCTCTGTTAGCTTTTACCTTGATCCATAGTACTGCATTGATCTAAGCGTAATCGGCGTGTTATTTTAGCGTTTAGAAGATGTTTAAACCTTGTTTTGTTTTATCGGAGGCATGTGGGAATCATATTGTATTCTACATCCGGGTTATGATTACCTATTTATTTTATTTTGTATAAATTGCTCTCGCGGGCTTTTGTTTTACCTCTTTCATTCAACCATTTTGTATTTACTTCATAGGCATCAACAATTTTCTACTTACCACATGGTTTGGATAGTTTTAATTTTGATACTGTTATAAAAATATTTTTAATAAAGGTAAAGAAAATTGTTTCTGCAGGATCAATGAGAAGCAAAAAGACTTTTTATGTTGAAAAATAGCTACCAAATTCCGGATTTCTTTTTTGGTAAGAGAACTCTTTTAGATAGAGTAAACGATTAGTGCATCGCGCATGATCTTAGAGTAAATTGCAAGCCTTCCAGCACGGAAAGCGATAATGGCGAGTGCTATAAAATCAGAAACTTGCTAGCAATAATTATACGGATTCACAATATGTTTATTGTCATTACGATAAGACTTTTACATTATTCAAGCGCAGCAAAAGTGGCCAAAACTAACTACAATTTTATTACCCTATTGTCTAAATACACAAATAAATACTCAAAAACAAAATCATGATTACCCTTCCGAAAGAATACTTTTGGCCGAGTAATCGCGTTATAAACTTACAAAAAACTTAAAACAAATTCATATTGATAGCCTTTTTAACTTGGAGGCGATTGAAAACTAACTGCCGTAGCAAAAAAAATGTAGTAGTGAAAGAAATTATCAATGAAGTTGTTAACCGCCATATTTTTTAATCTCAAAAGAAACCTTATTTGTATAAGTCGCTTGACATACGTCAGCGCTGCGCACTTCCGTTCTCAGCATCTTTGTTTATCTCTAGCAAATATAGAATCAAAGTAATGTTGGGACGAAATATGTCTTTCTTTTAAATTATGTTATCTGAATGTCAACTAATGAATTAAATAGTGTTCTATTTACTGAAGTAATTTCCCTTGTTTGGATATACATTTGTCTATTTATTTGTTATTGTTATACAACTATCCAGAAAATTGAGATTTAGAATGCTTACTACAATTAATTTAGGTATAATTTTTCCAAAACCAAGCTAAACACTACACGCCTTACTAAAAAAATAAACACTAGTTGAACACACGTTCAACTTAACACAGTCTAAAATTATTATTGGTTGGTATCAATTTAAGACAATGTTTTGTTAAACATATGTAATTTTTTTTTATTTTGCAAGATATTTATACATTTTTTTTTTATTTTACTTGGTGACTAGGAAAACTTTGGTTTGATACGTAATATCTCATCTAAGAATTCGAAGCATATTTTAAATAGTTCCAATACTTCTTATCGGTGCTTGGTGGAATTCCGTTCTTGATACAATTTATTTAATTTTTTCTCATACCAAATGGTTTTCTCATTTGTTCATAAATTGATTTCGACTCTTAAATTATAAATTACGACTCAGTTTTTGTTTTCATAAATTTTTTACTCGGCTTATTTCAGAACTTAAGAAATTTTCTGTTCATGAATTGTGTATTTAAAAATAAAAGGATAAACATGTTTTTTGAAATGTAGGCCTTTGTTCAAATTTTATATTTATAAGCTATGTGTTTTAGCGGTCTGGCATCGGACTTGACTTTTTGAGGTTCTATCTCCGGAACGGGCATAAAAAATAGGAAATGTGTATATGAATGGTTTATCACCTCAGAGCGATCGTTTCAAGCTATCCCCAAAATGAAAGAGAATAAATATTAAGTAAGAATAAATAACTAGGGCTATATATTTATGTTTAAATACGTATCTAATATGAGAATACAATATATATCTATAAGTAGACAGGTACACAGTAAAGTATCACGCCCATATACCCGAAGGGGTAGGCAGAGGCACAAGGTGGGCAACCGCGACTAGCCGAAGACACAATGCGATAGGTAGCAAGCCTATCGTCAACCGGGCACATATCCAATCCCGAGTAAAATTTTTTTTATTAGAAAATTAGAAAACCCAAATTTTCTCTTTGTTGCCCGACCCGGGATTCGAACCCGGGACCTCATGCAGTCAAGTCCAACACCTGAACCGTTAGACCACAGAGGCGATACACAGTAAATACATAAAAAATAGTACCTATACAAATCGATCAAGTGTTTGAAATATATATTTTGTGAAGTTTAGTCTAATTGACAAATTTTCACATTTATGATTTAATTTCATTTTAGGGCTACCAGCCAAAAAAACATTTTTAAACCGTTTCTCATTAGTTCAGTTTGTTTGTTTTCCAATACAACAAAATATGCTTACACAAAATTATTAAGGTTAAAGAGCTTTCTTTAATATAAAGCCGTCGTTTAGAGAAACAGGCTAATAGACATAATCAATTTGCTCGAAAATAAAAGGGCAAAAAATAATTAAGCTGACTGGTCACGCGAGGGAGCTGTCAAAACTAAAGTTCTCTCACTTATAGTACCGGTTAAATGGTTTTTGAGTGAAACCACAATATAACTCAATACCAATTATTGTCTCAAACCTTAAATTAATACTAAAACTTTACTTTCAGGGTTACTTTGCCGTATTGCGTAAATCAGAATACTTATAGATTTGATATGGCTGTAAGTCGGTTTTATACAAAACTTTACTTTACTTTAACTTTATTGACCAAATAGATCTATTCCAGAAACCTTTATATAAGAATAAAAATAAACATAAGCGATCTTCATACATGGAATTAAAAAGAATATTGGGCAATCCAACATATACAAGGTATCTTTAGATAGGTCTTTAAAACGACACTCAGGCCAAAAAACCATTTACTTCAAAGTTAATCCTTTGAAAGATAGGCGGCTCCAAATTGGTAAGAATTTGCTCTCTTGATAGTGAGGGTAGGATTAAGTGATAGTACCAATCCGGGCGTGCTGCATATCACTCGCTTATATTAGTTTTGATGAAAAAGAAAAAAAAGTATCTTCACGCCCATATCCCTGAAGATTTAGGCAGAGGCACAACCATTGCACCCACGACTAGCCGAAGACACTAGGTCCCACAATGTGATAGGTGGCAAGCCTATCGCCAATCGGGCATATATCCAATCCCGAGCAACATTTTTTTTTATTAGAAAATTGGAAATACAAAATTTTCTTTTTATTGCTCGACCCGGGATTGGAACCCTGGACCTCATGAAGTCAAGTCCAACACTTGGACCACTAGACCACAAATGCGATAAATGTTGATATTTTTTAATAACCCTGCACATCAATATAAAAGTGAATAAACAGATAACTGTGTGTGTTTAATAGAACACAAGTGGATGTAAATAAATAGCAGTTAATGAGACGTTTAGAAGTGGAAACACAGGCCGACCACAGACCACAGCACGCGACGCTTAAGGCCGCCGCGGTCTCAGTTCCTTCATGATTGACCAGTTTGTGAATTTTATAACTGTTCCTTTATACATATAAATTAATATCGGACCGGTAGACTACCTTAGCGACATGCATCGCCATTGTGATATACCGGTCCGGCTTTGCACTTGTCTTCTTGAGGTCCCAGGTTCGATCCTGGGTCGGACAACAAAAATAAACTAGAAAATGTGTATTTTCGATTTTCTAATAAAAATAACTTTGTCTGGAATTGGATATGTGCCCGGTTGGCGATATGTTTGCTACCTATCACATAGTGGGACTTAGTGTCTTCAGCTAGTCGTGGGTGCCCTGGTTGGGTCTTTACGTACCTCTTCGGGGATGTGGGCGTGAAGATACTCATTGACACATATAATAAGAATGTTAATACAACTATTTCTATACATGATCACTTAAATAGTTTAATTTTAATTAAAAAATAGTTTAATTGTCTATACTTCGTGGAATTCCATTGTATACACACTTTTTTTAGGTAAACACGTCTTACTTTTCCACTATACACTTTATTTAATACTTTATGTTACGCTAAAGCTATACGGTTTCACTTTACAAGTGTTAACCTTAAAAAAAAGTGTGTAACATAATTATTAATTGCTATTTACTGTATAGAGGATACAGAACTCAAATTGAAGGTTTCTGACAGTTTCTCTACTAGTCTGTTCACTTTTTAAGCAAAAACTATTAAACTTTTTTTTACCAAATGTATTGTCTCACATGTTTTGATTTGTCCAATTATTAATTGAAATTTCCTCATGAATTCAGCACAAAAACTAGACCACTAGATCACAGGAGCGTTTTTATAAACACATGATGAAAGTGAGGACCTTGTACTACAATGTTCATATCTACAATTACTAAGAATTAAATATAATAGGTTTGATCTTTTGTCCCCGTAAACAATAATCAATCAATCAATACTAACGGTAATTATCCTTTTAATAGCGCAATTAGACTTCCCACTTCATAAATTTTATTGCATGTTTATATAACAAACATGTAAACGCAATGGCGTCAAATGTGTCACAAAAACATGAAGGCAGCTCTCGTGACAGGAAGGGCTGATTTCACCGATCTTCTTAAAAACCGAGTTTAATAAAACTACGTTCCGTTTAAACGAGTTCAATTATCAATTGTGTTCTCATGCGTAAGCTCTTGCAAGTACTCTTTTAAAATTGACAATATTCTTATCCCATACTCTGAAAATCTGATTTGTTCCACATTCATCCTACAAAATTTCGCCCCACGTCAGAAATCCGTGTACGTCCTACATTTTATTCCCGTTTCGTCCTAAAAAAATATTTTCTACTTATAATGACAATTTCGTCCCGTTTCGCCCCAAATTTTATACTAGTTTTGCCTCGTTCATTTTTGTTAACAACCTTAAGTAAGGCCAGAAACAAAAATGTTATTATTGTTTATAGCAGGTAAATAATGCGAAACTGGTAACAAAGGGTTGCCGGGTCATTTATACGTTCATGCGCTAAATAAGTAGTTGCATTTTAAACCGGTCGTTGTAGTGTCCTGCAATAGTCAATAGACCAATGACATACAAATAACATAAATTATAGTACTCTGTTGAATATCCTATATAAAGCAGGTAATTTGTGAGGAGGTTGCTTGAAGTCGTGGAAATTAGGCGGTATTTTAAACTGATCATGCGCACTCGTTATATGTGGGTTATAGGTATATACATAAACTAGGAGCAGCTATTATGCGCGTCATTAAAATATTTAGTACTATATACAGATAAACAAGCACTAATGAGTATTTTTTGAATTTGACGCTAAAAAGTTACCCATATTTTTTTTTAATTAAAAAACTGATAAATTAATCGCCATCGTGTTTTAAACGAAAAAAAATTAATTAAAGATATTTTTTATATGTCTATAGTTTTCTTGGGTTCTATTAACTTAAATCAGTTTTTACCAGTGACAGAGTTAATCTCCAGTAATTAATTTATTAATTAAATGCTGCACAGATTGAGACGATTAG
>NJDC01000698.1:153896-170668 GCA_002245475.1 Calephelis virginiensis | reverse complement strand
CGTTGTAGTGTCCTGCAATGGTCAATAGACCAATGACATACAAATAACATAAATTATAGTACTCTGTTGAATATCCTATATAAAGCAGGTAATTTGTGAGGACGTTGCTTGAAGTCGTGGAAATTAGGCGGTATTTTAAACTGATCATGCGCACTCGTTATATGTGGGTTGTAGGTATATACATAAACTAGGAGCAGCTATTATGCGCGTCATTAAAATATTTAGTACTATATACAGATAAACAAGCACTAATGAGTATTTTTTGAATTTGATGCTAAAAAGTTACCCATATTTTTTTTAAATTAAAAAACTGATAAATTAATCGCCATCGTGTTTTAAACGAAAAAAAATTAATTAAAGATATTTTTTATATGTCTATAGTTTTCTCCGGTTCTATTAACTTAAATCAGTTTTTACCAGTGACAGAGTTAATCTCCAGTAATTAATTTATTAATTAAATGGTGCACAGATTGAGACGATTAGGTGGATTCAATACAGTCCATATTTAATGGCTTTACCTAATTCTTTCGGTGATTTTATTAATCGTATGGAAAAAAATGTCTGTTTTTTTTTAAATAAAATCTTGATATCTTTTTTAATTTCTTTGACATTTTTAAATTGATTATCCCCGAAGAGGTAGGCAGAGGCACAACCAGGCACCCACGACAAGCCGAAGACACTAAGTCCCACAATGTGGTAGGTGGCAAGCCTATCGCCAACCGGGCACATATGCAATCCCGAGCAACGTTTTTTTTTTATCAGAAATTAGGAATAACCGAATTTTCTTTTTTTTGCCCGACTCGGGATTCGAACCCAGGACCTCATGCAGTCAAGTCCAGCAGTATAGTTATATATATAATATAGTAGCATATATATTATTTAGTTTGTATATTTCATCGCCTCTGTAGTCTAGCGCTGCAGCGTCGGACTTGACTCCTTGAGGCGGGACCTTGAGAGCGGGGTTCGATTCCGAGGTCGGGCAACAAAAACAAATAGAAAACTGTGAATTTTCAATTTTCTAATAAGAGTGACGTTGCCCGGAAATGGATATGTGCCCGGTTTACAATAGGCTTGCCACCTATCACATTGTGGAACCTAGTGTCTTCGGCTAGTCGTGGGTGCTCTGGTTGTACCTCTGCCTACGTTTTCGGGGATATGGGCTTGAAAAAAATAATTTTTAGTTAGTTATTAGCTGATGTATGTATGATTAGGAGCTTATGTAATGTAGGACGAAACAGGAAAGATTTTGTATATGAGGCAAATAAGGAAATTTATGGAATTTGAGACGAAAAGTTAGGGCGAATACGGAACAAATCGAAAATCTACTTACCACATAAAACAGCTTAATAATGAAGTATTTACAACAACCAATATTTCTTTGACAATAAAATTGGCATGTCTGACACTCCTGATAATTGACTAAATGCGTTTTAACCATAGAAATAGGAATACCTATATATAGAGGTCAGTGGTTTTAACGTTGATCGCGTTTTAATTTGACGGTGAAATCCAGCCTAAGAGACAACTGTTGTCTATTAACAACATAGATGATGTTTGTTAACTTAAAGCCGGGATCTTAGACCAACCTGCCCCTTTCAGGATGAAACAAGACAACAGCAATTACTGTATAAACACACTTTAGTTGCAGGAATTGGTAAGCCATTGGTAATAATATGGGGACCTTCTGCTCTTTAAAAGCTTGTTATAATTGACAGCACTGTTGGAAAATAAAATAAATTTAATAAATAGACTACCACCAATGTAGAGAGTCATTACAATCCACGCTGGTTGTATCAGTAGGTTGCAAAAAGCTAAGAGTGAGACAGAATTGGCGAGATGATGCATCAGTAACTAAAAAACTCCGCAAAGATATAAAGGGCATTATTTTGAGATTATGACAGACACCTAAATTCAGTCTCATTTGAACTGGTATTTTAATCTTCAAATATCTCCAATCTAATGACAATGTCCAATGTTTGATCAATATTTTTAAAAAGATGTCTGTTCCAATCCTTAAAAAACATTTTCCAAGATTTTTTAAACATTTGCAACCATTTTGATTGGAATGTCAATAATTTTTATTTTTTGAGAAGTTCGTTCAGATGGCAAAATCTTTCATCAAATTCATTTGGTCATGTACATTGTACAGAAATATTTGTGTATATTATGTGGATAATCGCTATTACTGTCTCGCTTTTTAACTATTATCTTCTATACATTTGATTATAGGTAGTCAATAAGTGACGTAGCTTTTGATGCAAAAAAATATCTGTTAATTTTGTTAAACGTAAGTAAAACTACTAAAATAGGATCATTAAACCATTTTCCAGTTTTATATACATCAGTGAAACAACTAAAATGGTACCATTTAACTAGGTAACTAATTGTCGTGTAGCAGATTGCACAGATTAACAATATAACCTACTCCAGCCACCTAACATTGTTGTTTGTCAGTACCTAAAATGGTTGTTTTTCGAGTAATAGACTAATAGTTTCTTGCTCACGTAGCCTAAGATCTATAACATTGACAAACCAGTAATATCAATAGATTACGATTGTCTCTTACCATTAAGTGAACCGAGTGTAATTTAATGACATTAAAAAACAAATCTAATCTAAGCTGATTGAAACTTCATTTATTTTGTCAAATGCTTTTCGATATAACTATTCGAAAACAAAAGATATACCTGGCAATGGTATTGTTAAGAGTTAATTATCGAAACTCCACACTCGCATTGCGATCTATAAATCACATTGCACCCTCCAATTAAACCAGCACTATGTCAACTATATCCGTAGGTTTATCTAGTTGGATATACAATAGAAACCAAATAAATCCAGTTGGTTTTGTATCTTTACATGATTTAAGTAGTCTGGTCCTAAAACAAGAGTCAATCTATTAAAAGATAGACATTTCTAAACAGGGGGGTAATTATGTATCTCAGTTGTCAACTCAAACTGTAAAAGTGTACATCAAATGACGTCATTTATGTTTGCTATCTCTATTGTATTTCTGTTGGTCACTGGAGATAGCAAATACAAAACACGTCATTTGACAGAGATTCGATGTACACTCATCCATTTTGAGTTGGTAACTGAGTTACATAATCACCCCCCTGTTCCTCTAAGTTTTAAGATAGGACGTTGAAAATTTCAATAATATGTTTGCTTCAAATCTTAAAGAAAACTTCTTCAAATCTTAAAAAAAAAATATTGTTACCATGTCATAATAAGATAATTATTTTTTGAAAGATAAGTAATTAATGATTCTAAGGTTGTCTGACATCAATTTCATTAAAATCATACTAGTACTTTGTGAGTTATACTTGATGCATAAAGTTTGAATTATTTCAAAAATCACTAGTTGGATCGTGATGAAATTAATATAATATTACTTGGAAATTGTGACTTATTTTTCAAAAAGGAACATCATAATCGGATCGTTAATGGCCGAGTAAGCGAGTAACAACAATAAAAAGATTGATAACCTCATACTTTTTGGAGTCCTTTAAAAATTTATTTGGAGAAGATATAGTCAACCGATTTTTAAAAATGACACATTTTCGAAAGCAAAGCCAATAACTTTCAGTAATGTTGTACCTTTAACTAAAAGTCTTTATTAAAATAATTTAATTCCGTTGTCCAAATTAGATGAATTGAATCTCAACCCAAAGTAAGTGTTTTATATTATGCTTAATACCTTTGCCTTTCATAAGCACTGATATAAAAAAAAACCCTTAAATCAATGACTATAAGTTAAATATTCTGTGGCTACTGTTGTAATTTTTAATGCATGCGTCCATTCACAATATTAGTATGGATTTCACAGCAACAACATCAATAATAATAGTGATAATGAACTAACATGTATTCTCAAATTCCTTTAATAAACATTGATGCAGATACCCATAACCTGTGCCCATCAAATGCAATAATCGAAGCAGTGCAACGTCCATTCAATTATCCCTGAAAATTGAGTCTCATTAAAATAATAAAGCAGCCGGCGGCGAAATCAAATTGAACGAAAACAAAAGCTTCTGTTAATTCGAGGCGACAACGTTTTGCTCGAGTGTGATAGGAGGAATTCGGTAGACAACTTACTTTAACTACTTTAAAGTAAGATGTTTACTGAATTCCTACACCAGTAGAAACTAGTCCTTATCTATTAATACTATCTATACCGACATACTTACATAGTTGATATTGGTGATTGAGGAATTTTCTTTCATATGAATTGTAACTATAATTAAAACAACAAAAGAAAATTATAAAAATTGTTCCAACTGTTCGCGCATTATGCGATAATTAAGGGTTAATAGAAGTTTAAAGTATCTTCACGCCCATATCCCCTAAGAGGTAGGCAGAGGTACAACCAAGGCACCCACGACTAGCCGAAGACACTAAGTCCCACAATGTGATAGGTGGCAAGCCTATCGCCAACCGGGCACATTTCCAATCCCGACCAACATTTTTTTTTAATTAGAAAATCGGAAAAATCCAATTTTCCTTTTTTAGGCCGACCCGGGATTCGAACCCGGGACCTCATGCAGTCAAGTCCAACACCCGGACCGCTAGACCATAGAGGCGATAATAGAAGTTTATTATACGAGCCGGCAGACATTGTCCTGATCTAACTACGATATGATTTTGGTTTATGACACTAACTAACACACCAAAAAAAGAAATATCGTACTTGGTCTACTTGTTCAGACAGGATACGATGACGAAGGGAAATGGGGAACAATTTTTATATATAAGATATTCGATATATTTCATCAATAAAAATAAACAAATCCACAAAAAATCATAGAATAATTTACGTGAAATAAAATTTTGAAAAACTAGTTTCAATGTTGGGTAAGTCGCCTAAGTAAATAAAAATACGATTCAACAAAAGCAAATACCTAGTTGAATTAAGAACTTATTTCTTGGCAACCGTCTCGGTTGAAAATACCTTGATGAAGGTCCATTTGAATGCCAACAAAAAATATTTTGTGTACTTCCACACAAGACCATTTACAAGATATCCAATCCTTTCTAATTGGGAAAATTTGTTAATCGCTATATTTAAAATTATTATATCCTACTGGAACGTACTGTAAGTACCTTGAAAGATAAGAAATTGGTTTATGGTATTGTACTGTAAGAAAAGTTTAATGTTTTTTTATAAATTCAATAGTATTTATAATTTGCATTTTCAATAGAAATTAAACATTAAAATAATAAACAATTATTAATATTTAAATAAAATAATAAATAATTAATAATAAATAATAGTTAATTAAAAATTGAGTACCTACATTCAGACAATAACATACCAAGAAGAATCTGTAAACAATTATTTTCTAAAATAAATATTTAAATCTTGCTTACAATATCAAGTCTATACTATCACTAAACAAAAGTAATTTTGAATGAAAACTACCTTTTCAAAACAATTAACTCCATTTAGTAATGAATTATGGTTAGTGTGTAAATTTAAAGCATAGATCATAAGACCAGTAGAGGCCCCTGTTTGCACAATAATAACAGTGTGGCTGCTCTTCAATGCGACCCCAAATGCAATTGTGTACATTTGTGCGAGTATTGAGTTACAGTAATGCGATGGAAACATTTGCATCTAGTGACTGCCAATAGTGGGTTGAGATAGCTAGACAATTCACTTATATGTCAACTTCATACCGAAAGCTCAGTTGGATTCAATTTAACGTGATTTTGGGTGGTTATTATATTTTTAACCAACTTTTTTTTATCTCCCATATTTTTTACTACGTTAATCGATTTTCTCCGTCATTTCTAAATCGATTTTAGACCGATTTTTTGAAAGATAGTACTTTTGAGGGGATCCATTGCCACCAAGTCTAAATCTAACGATAGAACCCCATGAAAATCGAGAAAATACTTATTTTTGGTGTACTTAAATGACTAACTTATTAAAGTCGAATTCGTTTTTTTCCAGTTTTACTGCGCTTAAATTGTTGTTATCAATATTCATTTACCACCGTCATCATTTTAATGTTTTGATGCCGTTTACTTGTTCACGTTTACCCCTCCAGTGTTAGCTTGCCAATTCTTTCTTATAAACTTTTTTTCGTTATCATTGAGAGTAAGTGTATTGACTCACATATCTTGTTTTACGATATCCAGTGTTTATAGACTTCATATTCATATAAGTAAGTCTATGAGGACGTGTAACTGTTTGTGAAATTTAAAAAAAAAGTTTATATCATCACATTGAAAAAAAATTTTAGATAGTCATCAAGGACATTAATGGTATCTTATTTGTTTGAATTGTGTTTAAGGTTATTGACGTTTACTGATTGAATGTTTTGATATCGGCTTTATTGTCACAAGATGTATATTTTACATATAAAACACTTCTATACAATTGGCTCACTCCTGTAATAATAATAATTCATAAATAGTAATTCCATATGAACACTACTCCCCTATTTGGTGACCACTTGGTGACACTGGGTGGCTATCCCGCAAATTGCTCTTTCCCAACAAAATTGTCAATAAAACTCATCTGATTCGCAGTTAAACAAGCGAACGACATTATTAATTTATGCGATGTAATATGGCGCAAACGTTGTCCGGATACAGTGTAAATTATTAATAGTGCTAGGGTAAAAATTAAGCTTAAATCGAATGGGTAGTTTGGACAGTAACGTTCGTTTTATGTTTCTATAGATAGATTAATTTGCAGGGTGATAACAGTCCCTGAAATCACTGCAATAACAAACAAAATATGAATCGTGTTCATCATTATGTGTTTTATTTTATTTAAGAAAAACAAATTTGTTTAACACTTCAGCATCGTGAACACCATCGCATCTTACTAGCATATTAATGGAATATATAAAAGCATTGGTATAACATTTCAACTTACATATGGTTCTATTGTTTAAATGTAATGTGCAATGTGTTTTATGTAACAGTTCTTGAAGATACAAATAAAAATGATTTCTTCTGTAGAACAACATTTCGATGCCAATAACCTTAATCACATGTCAATCAATTATTCATTCATAAAGAAATATGTTAAAATTCAAAACAATGAGAGGATAATCTTAAAATAGACTTTACATATTAGATTGCCTTAGCAATGAATTTATTTGTATTTGTAGTAAAGATAAAAGATTTTATCACACGAATATAATTGGATGAATGTATAAAATAAACAGTTTATATCAATAAGGAAACAGTTACACTTTCAGTTAATAGAACAGGTAAACAAAAGCAAATCGCACCCTCACGACTCGATGTTATCTTATGAGAAAGTGATTACACAAATCTGAAGAAGCTATTAATCCAGTTCGCTGCTCTCGAATGGCATCATGGTTTGTTTAATAAAATTGTGAATTTACATATCAAAACCTACAAAGGGGCATAATTGGACCCGATGACTTAGAAAACATAGTGGGTGAGGTGGGTACACCACCCTCAACAACAAACAAAGGAATTATACCCGCCTCAAGAAACTTTTAGCAATGGAAAACGCCTTAACAAACAGACGCGTGTGTATCTAATGAAATTCCTACGGTTGCATAACATACCCGTGTAAGAGCTGAGCGTTATTAGCAGAATTATTTCTTGGAGTAAAATCTTTGAAGGCGGTTGCTCTTTCGGAAAACTTTTGAAGAAAATGGGTTGAGCACTTTTCGAGATTTCATTAGTTTTTAACTATGCGGTATGCTACGCTAGGCATCTAATTTATTAGGTAGGCGTAGCCGAGGGAACGAATGGGCAGCGAGCATTTGAAAATGGAATAGAATTGCCGAATCACTCCGCTTTGAGCTGAGACCGCCACGCTACGATTCGTTAAGAGACAAATGTTTGGATTCAATTCCAAAATATTTTTTCGGTCCCAAGTAATTAGTAACGGCGTGTTTAACCTAAATATTTTGTGTGGAACCGGTAGCAACATCTTTCCTCTGTAATTAGTTATTTTCTCCCAGTTCTCGTTAAAATCGCATCAAAACCATGATTATCACACCATTTGTCTGCTTTTTCATGGACTTTGCCTGTAATGATGGTAACTTTTTTACCTGTTATACAAACCGGTCACAAAAAACATTAGTCATGTGAACATATAAGAAACTGTCTAAAATAATAATTGATGAAATTATTTCAATAAAAGTTCGGAAAGCAGTGATAGAGAGAAAGAACTGGCAAGAAACTTCACGGAACTGCTGTTACGTAACTAACACAATAAAATAGCCAATACGTATTAGATAAAATATAAAAAAAGTATGTATTTAATAAGCGCGAGCATAATGCAAAACAAAATTTAATTTGCTTGCATAATATATCGATGAAGATCCCTATAAAAGACAAAAGTAAAAGTCTTATAAAAGAAAGGGCTCGTAGGCACACGTGTACAATTGTGTACATGTGTAACCTAACACGTGATAGAACAAAAGCTGATGACAGACAGAAGTGTCAATATCCTTGATGGAGAGAGATTTATAAGATGCCCCTATAACGGCGCGGGCGACATGCATTTTGTTCGTACCTTATAATAGCACTTATTCTGTGGGAATATTAGATAAGCATTATTTTAAATTTGTGCTTGTCCGTTATTAATGATTATTTAATTAATCAAACAACATTAACATTGAAGTATTAGGATTTATAGAAAATGTTGAATTTTAAAACAAAATTAGAACATTTTATTACATCCATATCATGACCAAACTAAGTTTAAATTCTTTCAACAACTTAGACTGAATCTTTTTTTCTTTTTTCTCAGTGAATAGCTGCAAAAGATATTTGTAGGTAAAAACAAGTGTGTGCCATTTCCTACTATACAATGAAATTCAAACAAGAGTTGACATTAAAGAGCATAGAAGATGTATAATGTATACCTACTTTTTTAATTAGATAACTTACAATCAACCAAAGCATGAGTGCTTACAATTGTCGTGTTACGCACAGAAAAGTAGATTGCACACGCACTCTCTTGGTTTAGCCTCCAATAAAATTTATGACGTTAATAGACGACAGTTGCATCTTACTATAAAGAGAGCTATATGTTTATTCGCTTCCATAGACATAAAAACGAGGGATATCTGAGAAGTAATATGTCATACTAGTATGAAGTTTTTGTGCTGGTGCGCAATTATCACATTGTGTAACGGTAAATATCATAACATCTGCATTTGTAACCTTCATTTCTCTCCACAAACATGTATGTCGAATCCATGTAAAATGCCAATAAATAGTTACATATCCGTTGTATTCGATAAAATATAGTATTGCTAATGTTTATTTACTCAAATACCTCGTTAATTATATAAAAAGTGTTCAAAGTTGGATGGAAACAAATCGGCCCTATGTTTATTTTTAGTTAAATCTTCATTAAACTCTTTCGTCTTTTCTTTACATGGGTCGCGCCTAAAAGGAACAGTTGGGTTACACGCTAGGATGATGACGAAATTCCTGCTTCTTCTACTCAATGCTACAAGGCATTTTAAAATTACAATTTAAAAGTCCTTTGAGACACTTTAATTTTCAATATTAATTACTTCATATCTGACTTCAATTGTCACTTTTGAACTAAAAAAATATGTTTTGGCGGAAAAATTATATTACCCGACGTCAAAAAACGAGGAGGTTCTTATCAATTTAGCCGGTATATATATTTTTTTATGTATGTACACCGGTTTCGCCAAGGTTTCTGAACCGATTTACGTAAATATTTTTTTGTTGGATGCGAAATAATTTCGAATAGCTCCCATAAAAATTTGATTTAGGTAGGGCAATCAGTTTTTTTATATATTCGTGTCTTTACTTTTTGTAAAATTTTTGACATTTGCTTTACACTTAAATTTGAAATGTGTTTCGTTGAAACTGGTCAAGTTGATAAAAAGACTAGAACTACTTCATAAGTCATAGATTTACTTCGGTTACATCTCGATGTAACATAAGTTCTTTGATATGCTCGAATGATAGACACTCGTATCAAGATGTATTAACATTGTTTTGCTCATATCAGAGCGATAACTGCCAATCAATCATTTGCACGTACTTTGTGTTGGTCTTCAAGAATTACAATATCGCGCATATAACTATAAACCTACTTGTAGTTATTTGCATCAAAGTGTATTTTATAATCTGTGGACAAAAAGAAGAGATGATATGACATTAAAAGTTTATAAGATAAACTAAGGTGTAAACTTAAAGAAATTCGAGCATGAGGAACTAAATACAGATTTGAAATTGCGATTTGCCCTGTGAAAGATTGCTTATATCAATGTTGTAGTTGCACAGTGACGAAAATAGGCACGATTGGAAAAGTCTTAAACTAATACGTTGTACAACTACTCTCAATAACTCGTCAATTGCCTCCGTACTTAACCTACCGTTTTTAAACGTAACTTTTTTTTACTTTTTTACACCTTTGTTACTTACTTTATACGCCTATAACGTAATGTTAAATCATCTAGAGCCATTTTTTTACAAACACACAGACATCATAATTTAAGACAACGAAATAAAAACTTGTGTGGTATTATGACATGTATACGTCTAATTAAACAAAACATTATTTTAATACTCAGTAAAACAAGTAATTAACCCATACCAAAAACTGATCTTGAATAAGCAAATTCAAGGACATAAAATAAATTTAATTTCAAACCTTCAAATTGAATTTATTAATTAAAGTTACTAAGGATGTTAAATAAAATGTGGGCACTCAGAACAAACAAATTTCAACTTAAATTACAAGAAATAAATAAAAATCCGTAAAAGAAAAACGTCTTTGTGTTTGTTAATAAATCAAATAATAGATACTGTGAAACGGAACGTTAAAAAGAAAACGGAAGCCATAACCAGTAAATTTACAAATGTCTCGTTCTAAATTAACATCGTAAGAAAGCTTTTAGATTCTATTAATGTCGATATTCCGACCCCCTAAAGAGTTGGAAACACGAAATGGAATTATGCATTCCCCTAAAATCGCCATTAGTATTAGAGAGACAATTTATTCCGCACCGGGGATCAATATTTTGTTTTCCTATCAGTTTTCATTTTATTACACGCATTCTAATAAAGCAAGGACATTTTTAAACATATTTCTCCTTGTGAAATTTCATTTTTCCAACATGCGTCATTTGATATGTAGGTAAGGATAGTCATAATAGTAAAGCCAAACGCACCTTGCCAAGAGCAACGCAAAAGCGACTTCAAAACCGCCTTTCAAAAAAGTAGAAGGGTATAAGTTCCAATTCTATATTTTCATGTACTTTTGTTAATACACCGCCATTTCTGAACCTATTTTAAAAATTATTTATATTTGAAAAAGCGTACTTTCAAGGTGATCCCATTACCACCAAGTCTGGATCGGATGACGGGATCCCACGAAAATCGAGGAAAATAGCCAATTTTGTGTATGTTGATATATTTTATTGAAAACAAAATCGTTTTTTTTTTTCGGTTTAACTGTGCTTAAATTATTATTTTTACTATATAAGTAGATAGTGTGAGTTGTGTTTAAACTTTGATTTTTTTAGCTACTATGAATTCTACTTTTGTTATTAATTGCAAAGAATAGCGAGTCAAGCTACAAAGTTAATCGGTTTAAGTACGGTTTCTACAGTATTAACGCTGTAAAATTCATTAACAAAATAATTTCTTGTAAAAGAGAACTACAACCAGTTATAAAAAAAATAAAATTAAATACAAAAACATTTGGACGTAAATGAAAAATATTGTTATTTGTTACAAATCCCTTAAAATTTATTATAAAAGATGTAAAATGGCGACATGCAAACAAATTAATTAAAAGGAGTCAAAATAAAGTTTACAAGTCCGTAACCGTCTTTGCTTTGAAAACTTTTACATTAACACCAGAAAGGGGGAAATGGTTACGATTGAACCTATTACAGCGCTATTACAGTTTCTTTAACAAAGTTAACTTTTTAATGACTTACGTTTTGACTTTTATTATTTCACACGAGTAGTGTATTAAGTTTATCGCGAAGAAAGTGTGTTTTAAACTGATTTGAAACGACAATTTCAAAAATAGGCATCGACAAGATTGACAATAAAATAAACATTGTTAATCAAGTTATAGAACCACGTACGTACTGATTTGTCTAAGTCAAGAAAACCTAGCTGATAGATTTTCTGATGCTTCTTAGAATATAGACGTTGGCTATGGACATGAAATATGATAATATATATTGAGGCTGAGACGTAAATCCTCTTGCGTAACAAATTTTAATAGGAGTCCTACCCTCCATACTGGAATGAGAGTAGCGAGGACTTATGATATCGCAGCATGAAAAGGAAAGGTCGGATTGGTACCACAGTATTGATGGTAGTACTACTCCGGGCTAACCATTCAATACTACACAATATATTTAGATTCACGGTTTAAGTTTGTAAAAACCCAAAGTTCTTCAAGCTGCTTCGTAGGTACCGATATAGTATAGAATATTTTAATATCAGTTCAGTAATACGCGTTATGTAGTAAAGGGGGCTATATTGACTATTAGTAAGAATCCTTAATATTATAAATGCGAAAGTTTGTAAGTATGGATGTATGGATGTTTGTTACTCTTTCACGCTCGAATGGCTGAACGGATTTGTCTGAAATTTGGAAAACAGATAGATTGTGACCTGGATTAACATATAGGCTATATTTAATCCCGATCGCACACCGGGTTTCTGTGAAAACGCGGGCGAAGCCGCAGGTAGCAGCTAGTAAAATATAATGAAATGTAAGATTTTATAGGCTTGTGTAACGAAATTAGTTATATGAGCTAATCATATTATATGTGATTATACGGCTCATTATGTTATTAAATTTGAAATCTTTAAAAACCAAAAATTTAAAACAAACACTTTTCAATAACTGTATTGTTTAATATATACTAAAATTGTAGTGGTTATACTTGATTAATACTTCGTGGAAGGTATACGTTTTGTGCAACATTGTTAATTTCAGTTTCAATACATTACAAAAAAAACAAGCCAAGCAAATATATCCAACAAATATTTTAATGGCTACATGAATCGAGCCTTTATTGGCAGCATAAAAGTGTTCGTAAAAGTACCAACCCTTACGGGACAAAGTCTAGCTGAACTATAAAATAAATCTAGCAATTTTATCGTCCACAATAAACAGTCACCGCAGAAGTAAGGCTATCGTCAATTCCCACGCAAAGTTGCTGTTAATAAAAGCTACAAAATTATATATTCAAGAGTTAGGAGGTGGTAGTATAGCAGTTAGAGCCTTCTACGTGGTCCGAGTTACAATGCAAATTACCGTGGAGGGGTGCGTCGATGCCCTCAAACTGTGCGACTCGCAAAGATGGCCGCCGTAATGGTTGAAATGAAATTATTAAGCATTGTCTTATGGAATCGGCCGCAGTCGACACCTGAGCATCGGACGCCGAAAGTACAACATGGATGTTCCCATCTAATTCCCCTAATAACTATTCTATTGCAATAAGTGAAACTGAACTTTGATAAGGTCTTAATGCAGGTTTTTTAAGACAGCTCAAAATGCTTTCAAAACCGATGAGTACAAAAAAATACAACACATACATTTTTCTTCACATTACTTTAACTTTCTGGGTTGTTGTAGTTGTGTATGAATGTTACAGTAGAGCTTAATAATACTCATGAAATGTACTCTAACAACCAACTTTTATACTTTAAGTACATTAGCGATGTATCTGAGATGTTTTCTTACTGCTTGTGTAATAATTTCGTAAATGTTCGCAGACTCGTCCATTTATTCTTACGCCCAAGACATTACTTACAACCCTCAACTGAAAGCTTTGTATTAAAATTTAAATCTACTTTGCAAAGTGTATTTTATACACGTGCTCGTGCAATTTTGATCGTTCATAAAGCTTCAAACAGCTACTATTATTTCGCTTTACCTTCGTGGTATTGGGTGTTACACATCTCTCCCCATTTCTGTTAACATTTCAACTAAACCTCCCATGAATTTAGTATGCACAATGTTAATGTATTACAAAAGCTTTAATTACTCATTTGCGGTTCATTCTGTGGTTTGACTGTTCGTGATTATTTCCATTTTGATTAGGAAAGCAATTGATTGTTCAAATGCTCAAAATTTATGCGTTGATATCGTGTTTATAAGTTATTTTTTGTTTAAGACTTATTCTTTATTAATTACTTTATTTTTAAGTGATACTTGAGCAAACAAGCACATGAGTCTCCTGATGGTACCTTCATCCGATATATTAGGCCAATTTTCTAGTAAAATAAAATGTTGTTCGTGATTGGATATGTGTCCGGTTGGCGATAGTCTTGCCACTTATCACATTGTGGGACTTAGTGTCTTCGGCTAGTCGTGGGTGCCCTGGTTGTGCCTCTGCCTACCTCTTTGGAGATATGGGCGTGAAGATACTTTTTTTTTACCAGCAACCTTTTGGGACCGGAACATGATCAAGTCGTTGTTGTGGCAGTAATAAGTAAAGCGGAGGATCCCTCCCCGGTCAAGTTGCTGCAGACCACTCTACCAGATGTAAAAAAAATGTTTGAAGTTTAACAAGACATTTAGCACATACTCGTATTTCATTGTTTACAAGGCATAAAGTTTGTTCACTCGAATATTTTTTTCTTTTTTTATCGTTAAAGATATATACCGGACACATACTAGATTGATTATATTTTTTTTATCTGTGTAATAAATAAACTATGAAATCTTTGACGCAATTAACAAAATTGATCTTACAACAAAGAAAGAAAACTATTAGCATGTGATATGAGTGTTGGAAAAAATATTAATATATAGTATAAAATCCCTAAAAAAATAATAACAATTTTCTTCGTTTTGGTCCGGATCCGATAAGTAGAATAGCCAAACAGCTTGTAAGAGGTGAGCACAAGTTAAATAGTTCATTACCAACAAGACCACAGATGGTAGTAGTCTTAGCAGCAAATTGCCTGGGTAGGGATCTACGGCCTCATCTATTCCTGGCGAAATAATGACTGTCGTTTCCCGGTCAGGAGGGTATGGCCGATTTTGGCCATATCTATGTCACCATGTGGTCACGGTTGTCTCTTACCGCGTGATTGTTCGCAGTCTTATGCCATAAAAACACTCATACCTAGAAATACAGAGATCCATGTATATCACGTCAATCAAAATTACCACATTCACAATAAATTTAATCTGTTTTCATCTCCAAAAGAGAAGTTAAAGTATGCGAAGTAATGCATTATTATAGTTACATGCCAATATACAGTTTAATAATAATAATACAGTTTAATAATAATTTAATAGTGCCTTACCTAATTGTTCATCTATCTACACATGTTAGAAAGAAAATGTAGAAGAACACTCTGTACATTGAAGACATAAAAATATAGGTGCAGGCGACTGAAATTGGATGGTAGAACACATCTTTAGCTTTTCTAGAATTTTTGTCTGTTTGTATCCAGACCGCCAGATCAACGGTTCACGTCGATTATGTTGAACGAAATTTAGCAGGTAGATACTAATTGAACCGAGGAAGGTTATAGGCCACTTTTTTTCATTTCCTAAAGATGTTGGGAGAGGGGTAAAAGTCAAAATTTTAATAGAGCAATATTTTAGTAACGCTCACTCTGATCTTATGAACTCTGTTTTTTTGTTTAGATTTTTTTTTAAAATTATAATTTGTGCGGTTTAGAAATTAGAAAGATAACAATACTTTTTACATAGCAGCCCAATAATTTGAAATCCAAAATTTAGAGAACTAATTAAACGTAGTTTAAGTTGATGTTCGTACTAAATAAATTCCAATCATAGTAATATAATAAATGCGAAAGTTTGTAGGCCTATTACGATTGATGTCGATTTACTAATTTCAAAAGGGTTAGCGTTTACTGCAGACAGACGCGGACGTAGTCGAAGATTTAGCTGATTTTTCAAAATTGCTAACAATATTAATATCAGTAAAGAATATCTATAAGCAAGAATATTTTCAAGTACATCTTTTAAATTGCGATGTTATAGTAACAAATGTAGTGCAAAATAAATGAAAATTCAATTAAGTCGATATCATCATTCCAGAACACCCTAAGTATTTTAGCAATTCCTCTCTAACCCAACGCACGCAAAGTTCGTGTTTTTAATTTCACACAAAAACTCCGAAGTTGGTGATCAATCAAAACTCGCGCTCACTTTTTTATATTCCATTGCAGTGCGAATACTTTCGCCTCTCTGTAACCACTATGAATGTGTTCATCGTTTTATTTGCAAAAAAGAAATGGATACAGTTTGAATTAAATTAGTCAGATGAATTTCGATTTGGGTGGTTTATGTGTGTGTTAATATAATTATCTTTTTTGTCTTTATTACGACATATTAATTTAAATCAATATGTTTTTGGTGCTCAAAGATGAATAGTAATACTTCACAATATATTATAGTTCATTTAATTATTTAATTTAAATTATAGCTGTTTTAGTAAACGCGATAAAATTATTAGCCTTTAACTTTTCTCGGGACATAAATTATTTACCAGCCAAATTCGTTACGATCGGTTTCATAAATCAGTCGTGAATCGCGTCATGATACAGGCAGACAGGAAAAAATCCTGCACCTTTTTTCAAAATCTTCAATGCAAGAATGAGATTATGTTGAGATATTTGACTGGATGTCCCAAAATACTAATATAATTACTCAGTAGCTCAGTAATAAAACTTTTATTTTATTAAATTAGCCCCCGACGCAAAACGAGGTCTGTTATAAGCTTAAAGCGCGCGCGCGCGCGTGTTTGTGTGTGTGTGTGCGTGTG